>VZTL01063790.1:45479-62890 GCA_013400535.1 Scopus umbretta
CCGTCTCCCCTAGCGACGGCGACACTTCCCGGCCCGCTCCGGCCCTCACCAGGCGGCCCGGCGCCGTGGCTGGCAGGGGGAGAGGCCCGGCGGGAGGGGGAGGCAGCGCACCCCCAGGGCTGAGGGGACCCCGGGGGGTGTGTGGTGTGTGGAAGCGGGATAATGCGTTTTTTCAGCGGCCGCCGTCGTGTCCCACCACCCCGGCGGGGCTGCCCCCACACCCGTCCCGCAGCAGTGGGCCCCGGGCACCCGGGCGCGCCCCCTCCCGCAGCGGGTCGGAGGACGCGGTCAACTGCTCGTGAAGCAGCCCCTTAACGGGGTGAAACGGCTGCCACGGGTGGGAAGCCGTGTCCCGCCTGACGCCGTGCGCGGGTTCAGCTGGGGAAGCCGGAGGTAACGTGTCAGGTGCGGCCTGCGAACACGGAACGGGCTAATCCTACGCCAAGTCATCTTCTGCCCATGCAACCTGCATGGCGGGCAAGCGCGTTGCCCTCCTGGATGTGTGGCGCCGCGGGTGTCGATGCCGTGGTCACGCTCCTGAGAGGAACGCGCCATTAGGCGTTCAAAAAACGTGTGGATGTGACACTCCAGGACATGGTTTAGTAGATGTGGTGTTTTGGGTTGATGGTTGGACTAGATGGTCTCGGAGGTCTTTTCCAACCTCTATGATTCTATGAAGACCCAGCCAGCTTCCTTGGCTTCTTGCGAGTGTTTCAGAGCACCAGCAGCAAGTGGCAGCATGAGGAGCCACCGTGTCCGACGGCTTTGTGCCTGCCTTTGCAAACAGTCTGGCTTTTTATGTGGGTGGTGGTTTGTTGTTTGGGTTTGGGTTTTTTTTTTTCCCCAGAGGAAACAAGTCTCAGTTTTTATCACGCTACCCAACCAAAGACATTTTCCCCAAGATTATACGGATTTGATTCCTGCGGGTGGAGGGGGAAGACTTCACAATTGTCTCTAAGGCTTTGTTACCCAGTGGTGTGTTGGCCTTGGCCAGCTGCAAGCTGCCCACCCAGCAGCTTGCTCACTGCCCCTCCTCGGCAGGACAGGGGAAGGGAAGGTGGAAAAGGCCATGAGTTGAGGTAAAGACAGGGAGATCACTTACCAGTTACTGTCACGGGCAAAACAGACTCGACTCGTGGAAAATTAATTTAATTTTTTGCCTATTAAAAATAGAGTTGGATGGTGAGAAACAAAGACAAAATGAAAACAACACTTCTCCCCACCACCACCATTTTCCCTGGATCAACTTCCCCCCTCTATTCCCAACTTGTCTTCCTCTCCACCAGCACCCCCCCAGCAGTGCAGGGGAGTTGGGGAATGGGGGTTGCAGTCAGTCCATAACAGCTCCTCTTTGCTGCTCCTTCCTCCTCACATTTTGCTCCAGTTTGGATCCTTCCATGGGCTGCAGTCCTTCTAGAGCTATGCCGGCATGGGCTCTCCGCAGGCCACAGTTCTTTCAGGGCATATCCACCTGCTCCATTGTGGGGTCCTCCATGGGCTGCAGCGTGGCTAGCTGCTCCGGCATGGTCCCCTCCATAGGCTGCAGGGAAATCCTGCAGGGTCGCACCTCCATCCCCTTTTTTCTTCTCTCACCTTGGTGTTCACACTGCTGTTTCTCTTCCCTCACTCTTCGATGCTGCTATGCAGCGTTCTTGCCCTTTCTTAAATATGTTTTCCCAGAGGTGCCACCGGTGTTGCTGAGGGCTCAGCCCTGTCCTGTGGTGGATCCGTTGGAGATGTCTGGAAGTGGCTGTGTCTGGCATGGGGCAGCCCCTGGCCTCTCCTGACAGAGGCCACTCTTGCAGCCCACTGCTAGCAAAACCTGGCCACCTACACCCGATACATACCCACTTACAAAACTTTAGCACCATTTTATGTAACATAAAGGATGGCATTCCTGCTGTAGGAGCAGAATCAATCATAGAATCACAGAGGTTGGAAAAGACCTCCAAGACCATCTAGTCCAACCATCAACCCAAAACACCATGTCTACTAAACCATGTCCTGGAGTGTCACATCCACACGTTGTTTGAACACCTCCACCTCCCTGGGCAGCCTGTTCCAATGCCTCACCACTCTTTCAGTAAAGAAATTTTTCCTAATATCTAATCTAAACCTCCCCTGGCGCAACTTGAGACCATTACCTCTCGTCCTAAAGAAGAGGAAGAAGAGAGGAGAAGCCCCAGAAAAGTAGCAGAGAAGTGCTCTGCCAGCCAAGCAGGCTGAAAGGCTTGCCTGGCTCAGGGCCCCGGGGACAGCAGAAAGGAGGAAGCAAGACCAACAGGCCAGAAATGGTTGCTAAGGAAGGGGGTGGCTGACACCCCTTCTGGCGTCAGCTGTACTGCAAAACCTTATGCCTGAGCAAGTGTGAAGCCTGCTCTGAGCTTTTGATGCTACAGTTCAAGTCAACAGCTCAGCCAGCGCTACTGACAACAACACAAAGTATAGTTTTACATCTCAGCTACAATGCAGATTTACTCTACAAGCCACTCGTCTGGGTTTCCTGGGCACTGGCTGGCTGGATCCGGGTCTTTCACCGCGTCCTCTGTGCACCAGCTCTTTCCACGGTGCATCCAGCTAGGCCAGTTGGAGACGGTTTGCAACTGCAGGGAGTCTGATACACCCTCACCTCTTCCAACTCACTCTCTTGAAGTCTAACAGTCCTCCCAGACCCCTGTGTAATTTATACAGATTAGCAAAGTACTGCAGTCTTTTGGCAACCAGGCTCCTCTTTTCGTACATCCATTTAAAAAAATATAATCATTTTTGACAGAAGGAATAAAAATAACATTTGATATATTTTTGTTAAAAAACCCTAAAATACCGTTTAATTAATCTATGCAAAACCTAAAACTACATTACCAGAGCATTGTTACCTCACATTAATGGATTATCTGTCGTAACAGAGAACTTCATAGTCTGTGTGTGTAAAGAGACTTCTTCCCCTACTGAGATGCAGCCATCTCTACAATGGAAACGCCTCATCATCGATGTCAGTAATGCTTCACAAAGGCATTTAAATGCAAGAGAAGAAAGTAACTTTTACATTTTTAAAGAGCCGATGCAAGGCAAATGCAAGTTTCTGAGTTGGGATTTTTCCATGCTGCCACATCTTGCAAAATTACCAGTCCCATAAAAATGCAGGTGTTTTTTCACATGGCTGCAGCTGATCAGGACAGGCTGTAGGTTTTCTCTCTCTGTCACTCACGAACTGTCAAGCTCCTGGGTGTTTCCTGACACCAAAGTACCAGAATATTTAGTCCAGACCAAATTGTGATTTATGAGCACGTGACTTCTTAAGAAAATGCCTAGTTCTTTGTTCTCTGTTCATATGCCAGCCAGACCCAACCCTCTTGGCTTCCGAGATTTGACACAATCATGGCCTGAAGTGTAGTAATACAAGATTGCAATAATAGCATGGTCACTACCAACCATTATTATACTTATTTCAATTTCAACAAACACTGTAATTAGTGATTTCCCTCGTGGGGATGTTGTGAAATAGATCTAATTACAGTCTGATACAGACCTTTGTGATCCCCTGATAGTAGTTTCTAGGTAACTGAAAAATAAAACATTTTCATTGTAAAGTCTATGTTATAAAGGATTTGGTGAAAGAGACTTGCCGTTTTCCAAACCTTCTGGGCACACGCAGCCTTGCAAGGAGCCTTTCAGACCTCCACTGTCCTTCCCAGGAGGGCAGCGATTCCGTTTCAGCGGGAGAGAAGTCCCTCTCAGGCGGGCAGGCAAAGCGTGTGCATGGGTTGTGCCCCTCTACCGGCTGGCTTTTATCCCCACAGAGCTTTGTAGTGTCGCAGGTAAGAAGATCCTGACTCCCTTTCCTCCTTCTCGTCTTTGACACTCCTGTGCATCATCCCAAAGGCACAGGGAGGGAGCTGTTCTCAGTAGACACCGGGACCTGGAGATCCGCCCAGGTCTTGAACAGAGAGCGTAAGGAAGCGAGAGCTCACTGGGTGCGCATCTGCACTTCTCCTAACACCGGGCAGAATCCGGTTCGCTCTGTGCTGCCGGAAGCTTGCCAAAACATGCAAACACAAACTTGCACAATCTTCTTCCTAGTGAGAAGATTCATTGTGTTCTCTGTGTGCGTTTCTTAAAGCTCTTGAGATCATACCTTTGTGACCAAATCTGAAGGGTGTCTTGTTTAAAGCGGGTTTTTAATCCTGTTGGCTATAGAGAAGGCCTTGGAAATATCACCTCTAAGACATGAAAATCAAGAAGACAAAACAAAAATACTACTACTTTCTGAAAGCTCATTTCATTTCATTCCACGTCTTCTATCAGGAAAGGTTATAAGTCCTGTACTTGAGCTCCTGGCAACCTATCTAGAATTGGTATAAAGCTTTGAAAAGGATTCCTAGTTAAGATTCGATTCACCTATATTCATATGAAATTGTGAATTACAGGTGAGACAGTGGTGTGAATTGCAGAGGGCTGTGAATTACACCTGACGGTGGCAATTCCTTACGTAGTGTTCAACGGAAGGAAAGGAAGGGTTCTTTGCTGCTGGGTTCACTCTCTGAGGCTATGTTCTGATACACGTGTAAGACAGAACTGTTGCAGAAAGCATCCCTTGCCTCCAGCTGCTTATTTAAATCCCCAACCACCTATGCAGTGGGACAGCACAAATGTTTGTACAGACATGTGGTAAACTGTGTTGGGGAACTGATGAATGTGGAAAACAACCATTTCAATTAGACATCTGTGCATTTGAGTCTCACACAGACACTCTTTTTTTTTTTTTGCAGAAGCAGATGACAAATATCCTGAATAGTATTTTCACACAGCAGTCGTCACATACGCTGAGATCACACTGGCCTTTTTTTGGTTTCTCTAGCAGATTCTCCGCTGCTGGAGACTCTTGCCAGACTGAACACCAACAGAAGCTAGTCTGGAACTTGAGACCAGGTGGCACAAATAATATGGCTAATTTTGTGATAAAATATACCAGAATCTATTTTGCATTGCTATTGGTGATTTTGGACTAACGTCCTCCCGTTTTTCAAGCAATATACGTCTTTCCAGCATCACCTTGCGTATCGAATTTAGCCCTGGTCACCAGTAACTTTGCTGAACCACAATACTGCTGGTATTGTGACACTGACAAGGGAGTGCGTTCTTTTGTAGCTGTCCTCAGCAAAGAGCCTGTCAACTGTGACGTACAGCTTTAGGGATGAGCTTATTTAAGTGGGAACAAGGGACAAGTATGGCTGTGTCCCAGGTTACCGTGAACTTACATGCTATGGCAAGGAAAAGCACGAACAGCAAAACTGAGTAGTTCACATTCGCTGCCTTGTTTGTTCAGAAATGACCTTCCATGTATTCCCAGTGTAAATTACCTTCACTGTAAGAAATCACGTCATGTCTACAAATCATTCTCTGTTGCTGGTGTTTGGGACAAAGATGAGCAGAGTTCTGTTGCAGCACGTGAGACAAAGACAGAGAGCACACTGTTTAAAATCACTCTGAAAAGGCACTACACAGAACTACAAGTAATTTCAGAAGTTTTTTACTGAAGTTCTAAACAGTCAATACATTTTAAAAAGCATAAATATTGTTGGCCATAATATATTTTATCCTATACAGTTGAAGTATATATCCTAATACTAGCAAAAAGGACAGCATAATGTATAATGCAAAAGCCACAGTAATTCTGAACTTTGCCGCAAGCCATCCCTGTGGCAGAAATTCTGTAGCTGAGAGGGTCACAGTCTGCCTAAGGGCTGCTAACGCAGTGACCCCACTTACTCAAACAAGGCACAATTCAGTTTTCAGCTCTAAAGCATATTCTTGTTTAGCAATTACAGGCTCGTAGATCTGACGCAAGAGTCTAGATCCCAGATCCTTTTTCATGATATGAAGAGAGCTGCCATAACCAGGGTGTTGCCCGACATTCACTTTGCCAGAAAAGCTTGTGTTCCACCTGAGCCTCTAGCTGAGGCAGACAGACTCTTCAGCTTAATGTTAAATGAAAATGCAATGTAATGTCAATAAAGTTTATGGAGTGCATCTTTTGCGGTTTATGTTTAATAGGGCAGCAATTCAGATAACAAGCTACAGTGCTGATTCAGCAAGGCATGTATGCACGTGCTAAAACCTACAGATTTCAGTGGGATATAAGCAAGAGCAAAGAGTTAGGCACCCAGGCAAAATTGAAATGGGCTTTAACGGGTTGATGCATCATAGCCCAGCAGCCCTTACTTTCTTCCCTAGCTTACAGGACTTCTTTTGTTCTAAAGAGGCACTCCACTTCCCTTTGTATCCTAGTTAAAATTGACAAGATTATCTGCCAGCATCTGCCTCCAGTTACATCTCTTTATCCTTTATCCAGGTCGCTAGCACCTAATGTCGGGGTGCTCAGTGGAGCACTGTTCCAAAGGTGGGCTCTTAGGAAGTTTCGCTCTGTCACAGTCCTAATGTGGAAAGTGGAAAAGGAAAGCCAAGAACGCAGTGAGTAAAGGTTGCTTGCTTTTATCACTTAATATGTTGCCTTTTTTTAGAACCTAGGTAACTTTTTGACCGTAGAAGGATAAGAGGTTCTGTTTGGGTTTTTTTTCTTGCTTAGTGCCTGACCTAGTATCAACCCTCTTTCACTGTTGGTTCGAGCTGCTGCTGTGGCACGGGAGAGGGATTGCTGAGGCCTGGGGTAGACACCATCCTCCTAATTCTGGTGCAGCAGACCATCAAAGGCAGGTAGTTGGAGGCAGTGACATGTTAATTTGCTATCGCACAGTTCATCCGAATTTGTCTGTATGAAGTTTTATTTCACATTGTTGCACAGTCTATGGACGCGCTTCCAAATTTAAGCTCTTAGTGTTCATTTAGTGGGGTGGCTTCATCTATGGTGCCAGCCTGCCATGCCACGTTGTCCTTGTGGGTGAGAACAATGGCTGTCTGATGCTCCTGGCAAAAAGTGAGAAAAGTGGCATCTCCAACAAAAATGAAGACATCACTTACCCGGACCTTGGTGGAATCCTGGCAAAATATACTCAAAGGCTGCAGCAGTGCTGGACTCTGCCTACATTAGCTGTAGGGAATTACACAGGATCTGTAACCCTGAACAATTCCCACATGAGTCAAGACTTTTATCAAACTTCATCAGCACTGTAATGAGCCAGTGAATCAGATCTAAACAACGCATTTTAATATTCAGTGATAACTGTAAAAAAGTCCTGCTGTCAAAGTAAACAAACACAGGATTCCATTTGTTTTGCCTTTTCTTCCCTTTCTGTTTTTCAGCAGAATGTGTTATAAACATTCTAGAGACTGTTTTTGGAAATACTGCTACGTCACTGTAAGACTCTGAGGAATAAACTGTTGATAACACCAAATAGCAAGGGATTTTGCAGCGACAGCAGATGGAAAGAAAATACCAAAGTAATAATTAATTGGAAGGATTCAAACTCTAAAGCTTGCTTGCGCATTAGGAAGACTCATTGCACTAAGACCGGTTTTCAAATAATGTAATTTGCACTGATGGAGCAAAAATGTTCAGCACAGAAATCAATAAATTAAAACGGTCAAGCTGAGAAGAACTGAATGAAAAGTATGTTCTCTTGCAAAATAGACCCACTCACTGGAGAGAGGTACAAATTAGATAAATCTGACATGTGGAAAGACCTTTCTCTCGGTCCAGATAGGTAGTAATAGAGATTTTAATACTGTAAGGTGAAATTCCAAAGGAATTCTGTGATCGTATACAGGGGTAAGTACACTCCATGTAACCTACATATAGTTTAGGCAAATTGCTCTTGACTTAAAGGTCTAAAGAAGGGAAGCACAGCCATGTCACGAGAACCTGGTGCAGAGGTGGCAGATGAGCAATGGGAAAGTGGGAAATGTCTCAGAGTTAAGGCAAATGAAGTATTTTCTCATTCAATCCCATGCTGTTTTGATGAATTTCAGTCCCTCTTTTTCTAGGAGCTCAGGAGCTAGTCAAACTGCGGTAACCCTTGCAAAAGGTTTTTGGCAAGAGAGGCATCAGGACAAGGCCAAAAAAAAAAAACAAACCCCGAACCAAAATCCAATAAGAACTGCTCACTTTGGGGCTCATACTTCACTCTGTTTCAGACCTATTCAGCAGTGTTTATGTCTCCAACAAAACAGTCTATTAATCATCTCTGATTTAATCAGACAAGGGAAAAATCTGTCTCTGCTCTGCTTTTGGAAGTGACTGCACATTTTCATTACAGGCAAGCTATCAAAAAGCACCTTTCTTTTGGAGATTGCAGTACTCGCTGGGATCCACTGCTGCCAACAAACTAGTTTTGTAGGTAGGTTTCCTTAGCTCTAGCATAGGAGATCTACTGGTTAGATATGCAACTCTGAGTCTGTCACCCAAAGCAATCTCTTATGTAGGCAGCGGAGGAAAACTTTGGGATGGCATTCATCTCAGCTACTAAGCACTTTCAGAGGGTAGCTGACCCAACCTATCTCAACTGCCTGCTTTTCTTTTTTAATTATGAAGTCAACCAAGAGTGATGAACACAGACTTAGACATCAAAACTTTAGCTGTCTAAAACTGACCTTCCAAAGCTATTTTAGGTAAATCACACTTTTTATGTGGAACTGTTTATCACTAATTATTTCTAACAGTTCTCTGTATGTTATAGGTGCTATACGTAAATGAAACCACAGCCCATGCCAGAAAAGGCTTACATCTGGAAAGCAGCTAAGCCAAATCAGGTCACACACACATTAAAGAGGTACATACTGTAACAACTCAGCTTCGACAACTGGCTAAATTATACTCACTTGTTAATTACAAAGGTGATGTATCTATTTAGATAAATAAACTGACTAAATAACCCTGGATTGTACCTTGAAACAAATCCATTAAAAGTCTAATTCAGGCATACAAAAAGAGGTTCCACTTTAAATAGTTTGGTAAGATAAGGCACACGCAATGTTAATTTTCTGGATTAAACTGGATTGTGGTCAATTTTTTATATTGCTTATTCAAAATTATTTCCTTTTAAAATAATTTGCTTTGAAGTTCCTCTCTCTATTTTGCGGCTATTTACACACCAAAGGAGTAAACAGCAAATAATAGAAAACAACAAGCAAATAATTAGAAAACATCAAAAATACAGCCAGCTGCCATGAATGTAAAAGAAGTGCACTAGAGGAAGGCCCCAAACCCCAGAATGTACGTGAAACCAAACTTAAGTGCAAATAAAACAAAACGTGTCTTCCATAATGAGCAAGTGCACTTTGTCAAAATGTCTATGCATCCCTCTCAGTTGCGACAGAGCACTGAAGTCCTTCCTACTGACGGGCTGTTGGGGACTGACTCATTGCACACTCAGCGCATCTCAGAAGCCGCAGAATATGATGGATGAGACGGGAAACCATGGGAACAGGCCCCGTAACTCTAAAGAATGTAACTTGTCTGTCTCAGGGTGTCCTGCAACCTGCTGGCTGTCCTGCCGAGAGACTGCACCAGCAACTCCCGGTAAGAGCGCTGGTCTCCTCCTAGCAGTCCTGTGGGAAAGCCTGGTTTCCTAATCACACAGTCATGTTCAGTGTTTTCTGCTGCCACGTTTGTTGCCGTTTCCACCACATCTTTGCATCAGTAGCTTCTTTCCAGCACAGGTCTAGCCCTGGTCCTACCTCTCCCTGCTGCCAAAGTCAGTATCCCAGGCAGCGGGTCATTCCTAGCCTTCTTCTCTTGCTGTGGGATGCCGGACCCTCTGAGGGGATGTCAGCAATGACGGCTTCACCTCTTCGAGGGAATAGGTACCACAAAAACAGGGAAACAGAACATTATTCTTCTGCTGATGTTAAAGAAAATGTTACTCCTCTTTGACTTTCTGAGTCACTGCAGAGAAGACATTGCCAATTTTACCTCCTGGTTCTCATTGCCATTCCTTCTTGCACTGGTGTTGCCGGGTTCCTTATTTCTCTACATGAAGACAATAGGAGGAAAGATTAATGACCATGTGTGATTAGCTGACAATGAAATCATCGCTGCAAGACATTTGCTCTGCTGAGTGTTTGGAATTTCTGCCGAGTTAAAAACTTTTCTCAATCCTATCCTTGCAGTGGGACAAAATTTGGGCCGGCATAAAGCTGGCAGTAAGGTGGGGTACAGCAGGACAGAACTAGCACATGTGGGATAGTTCCTCTGTAACCTTGGTTTTTCCCCAATCGTATCAGACCACTATGAGTGACTTTGACAGTACCTTGGGCTTAATACCACTAGAGGTCATGCAATGTATTTATTATCTAAGCTGCTTTTGCAAAATGCTCTAATACTCCACATCTAATAGATGTATTTGTGCTGACTGTATATGCAGACACTGCTTTGGCCTCTAGATGTCCCTGCTTTGCATACATGTAATAACCACGCCACAATAAATAACCCCATCTATTCCGTTGCCCAAACTTGGAGCTTATCTCAAATAGCACACAACTGGGGAAGGATGAGGAATTGGGAATACGCAAATAGTATTAGCATGAAAAGCCTTCTTTATAGAATGAAATATCCTATCCACTAAAATAAGGAATAAACAGGGAAAGACAGTGCAGCATCACATCAAATCCTTCATTACGATAGCACAAGTGGTGGCTTGTGTCTGACTTGACTACTGTGATGCTGATTCCGCTAACATATCTGCCTTGGACTTTTCCTATCTTGGGGCTACAGCTTGAGATAATATTGATTGCTCCTTGAAGCAGCTGACAACTGCTCTCTGTCTTTGGATTTCAAGCCTTTTGGTGTCTTTCTCCTCTTTGCCTTTGGCCAGCAGCCTAGCAGTCAACCAAATAACAAACACCCTTATCTGTATTGTCCACATTCAGCTCCACCTCGAACAGGGAGCTGTCAGACTTCACATTCTGCCACAACTTGGCCCAGCCCTACTATCATAATTTTTCCAGTAGATGCAGATCTATTGTGAGAGGGCTCACCTGTTGGAGCCAGCATATTTTCCCTTAGAGCTTGCTATTGGTATTAGCCAGGGTCCATCAGGAGTTAAAACTTGCCCGATGGTGCTGCCCTCACCAGCCTGAGTTTGCTTGTTCTTGGGAAAGAACCACCAGCTCCCAGTACTGGCATCACCTGGTCTTATTCTGCACTTATGTCTGATCCTCATCTTTCAGCTAGGCAGCCCTTCTGCCTCCCTGACTCAGGGTTCTCCCAAGATGTGGGGAACTGGCTGCCTGCGTAGCCTTTTGAAAAACATGTCTCCAAATTTCCTACATGATTTGGCAGATCCTGTAAAACGAGATCAGTGATGGTCAAGCAGTTGTTTAGTTTCCACAGCAATAAAAAATTACAATTACATTGTTCTCATCCTTTTGAAGCTCCATTCTCTTAGACTTTTGCCAGTCTGGAAAACTCCGGAGATAAGTAAATTGTTACTAAACTAGATATTACATGCAGAATCTCATCACTGATAACCTAATCTCATTTTATTATACATTGATAATCTCATCAATGAATATAAATACCTGAAGGGAGGGTGCAAAGAAGAGGGAGCCAGGCTCTTTTCAGTGGTGCTCAGTGACCAGGCCAGAGGTGATGGGCACAAACTGGAGGTTCCCTCTGAACATCAGGAAACACTTTTGCACTGTGAGGGTGACCGAGCACTGGCACAGGTTGCCCAGGGAGGCTGTGGAGCCTCCATCCTTGGAGATGTTTAAAAGCCATGTGGACATGGTCCTGGGCAACTGCCTCTAAGTGGCCCTGCTTGATCAGGCGAGTTGGACCAGATGACCTCCAGAGGTACCTTCCAACCTTACCCATCCTGTGGTTACTGGCCAGTTAACCAGCATTCTGTCACCCTCTTGGTAAGTTTTTTGTTATCTTTGTAAGACATTGCTTAGATTATACCAATTGCCTGTATTAGTATATTGTTAATAGTTCAGCCCTTTCAGCAGAAAAAGAGCCTAAGGAAATATGGCAGGCAAGTTATACCTTCTTACCAAACCATTAGGCTTTTTCCAAAACTGCAGAGGACAGTGTCCAGCATGATGGGAGCCATTTATCACTCAAGCCCGCCTCACCGTGGATGTTTTTGGATATAATATTTATGGGAGAGCTTGTTTTCCTTTAGAAAAAAACCAGAAGTTTCCTGATTTTTTCCCAGAACAAAGCAAAAATAAGTACCTTCGGACATAACTTCTCAAGATAGATCTAACCTTTTTCTTTCATACGTCTAGCCATGCCTCTGGGCTGCCTATTTCAGATCAAGCCAAGATACTTAGCATAACTTTACTTACAAAGATTCAATTTCTAGTCTATGCAATGCCTGCAGGCATAGCGTATTGAGCATAATCAAGATTTAATCAAACATAATTTTAAATTTCTGTTTCTCTATCAAGAACAGCGGGCTTTTCCAGGAGACCTTTGTCAAAAGATTTGGTATAATTGTACAAATACAGAACAGAACTATTTTATAACAAATTTGAATCCCACAACACTGTACCCACATTTTTCCAAATCTTTCTTCCTTTGCGCTGTAGAACTGCTTTCAAGGAAACCTTCTGTAGGCACCATTTCTGGTAGTGGCCAGCTGACAGCTGATGGTAACGGAGCACCCACGTGCACATTTGCAGTTTCACATGATGTTCACATAACTCCCCACAGGGCTAGACAAGATTAATTTTGTGCAGGAGGTCAAATTATAATTCATATGCCTCAACCGAGGCTCATTTGCTCTTTTTCAGAACTTTTTCAGACTCTTCTGGCACAAGTTGAGCCGTGGCACTAGGATATTCACTTGTTTAAATATTTATGGGGTATGTGGTGGGGAGTGATGAGAAAAATCATCACTTAGCTGCTTCCTCGAGCAATTATAACATTGAAAGTCATAATCATGATTTGCACCTGCGAAGGGTAATGAACTGCCTCCTTCTGAGGAGTAAGAGAAAACCTGCTTTGTCCCTAGTAGAATGACACTTCCCAATATCACATACAGCTAGAAGGGGAAAGCAATCTGTTTGGGTATAAGGGAAATGGCAGAGCACCTTCTGTAGATAACATTTCTAGTCATATTCCTCTCAGACGCTTTGAAAGTTTACCATAACAAAAAAGCTGTGAGATGTGGCTGCACAGTGAGTGACTTTTGCACCTTGCAAATAGCACAGAACAGCTTTTACTCTAGCTAGACTTTTGCCTGCTGGAAAGGCTAACGTTGATTTCTGCATTTGCGCTGATGGAAAATGGCAGTTCTGACATTTTCTCGGATATATGACACCTCTGCAGAACTGGTACTAACAGAGAAATGTGTCACAATTGTTAACACTTCCAACAAACTGGAGATTCCTTCCCGAGTCAAAACATGGCATGTTCTTCAGAATTTAATTGCAGAACAATTAGTTGTCTTTAAACTCACGTCTGCAATAGGGCATGTTTCATGGGATCCCAGGGTGTGGGGATGTCTTACACAGATGCAGGAGGGTAGATTCTGGCCATCCAGCTATTGCCAGAAGTTGGCAATAGGTTCAAAATGGGTTGCTATTTGAAAACATAGTGATGGGATGTTTTGGTTTAAATAGGAAGAAAGGAGAAAAAAAGAGAGGTGTGAAGGAAAGTGGTTGACACACTAGCTGCTCTGCAAGGTCGACCTGCCGGCTAATCAACTTGCTACTGTGTTCTGGATTAATGTCCTAGAAAATTTGAGCGTGCAAGGAAAGTTGCATAAACATACCATGTATTGAGATAAGGATTCGTTTGATTTTCCAGCTTGTTATATGCGCAAGCAACTGTGAGGCCTTTCTCTATCAGAATCAGTCCTACAACGGCATGTTCGATCAGAGAAAAATCTCAAAACTGCTGTTTTCAACAGCACAAAGGGCCAGCATCAACAGACTTGCGTAATACGGAAAAGGTCTCAATAGAGTGTGAGCTCTTCAGTCTTACTGACGAGGAGTGGACAATGTTACCGCCAGTAGCTCAGAGGGAGAGCAGAACTTGAAAACAGGACCTCGCATTTGCCTCACATGACATTATTCAAGTCTGAGAATAAGAAGAATCCTGAAGTGTCTATCAGTTCATGCGATGATAGTGACTTTCATAACAAAGGACATTATAAAAATGCTGAATGGACTATTTGATGGTGCTTCTGGCAGGATGAACTTTTTAATAAAGGAAGACTGGAATGCAAAAGGAATGGGGTGGGCTGATCCATATCTACCTCTGGTGTTTTGGTCAGACTCACGTGAATCAATCCTGGGAGTCAATCATCAACTATGTGCAAATGCACATATTTATTAGCATTTAATACCAAAATCCTCCTGCAGCCCTCCAGGTACAGCTGAATTCTGTTGAATGGCTAGATTTTGTCCTTCGCTCTATTTCAGTGTCATCTCATAGCTTTAGTTTTAAGCCTTTGATAACCCTGTTGTGATCCTGCTTGGCCATTGCTTTCCACCTCCCTAAGCACACATCATTGTTTCTGCCTCAAGCGTGGCCTCTCAAACAGCAAGCAGACCCAAGACCTCTGCCTGGGACCAGATAAAAAATTACAAATGGGAAGAAAGCAGGAACAGAACAAAATTATGGTTTTGCTAAGCAGGCAGGCTGACTTCCACAACATACGTGGTGGCCGCCCGACAGAGGTAACATCCAGGTCCCACCTGTAGAGAACACGAAGGAGGTTTAGTGCAAAACAGCTTGGGAAGGCAGGTGGAGGTCTGCCAGAAGAAGTTTGGAGGACAATCTGTAACCACAGGGTTATTACAATGATGGAGCTACCCCTTGAGGCGAAATTAGTGATGTTCCTAATAGACTGAAAAGACCACAGCAATCTGCTAGCTACACCTAAGAAACTGAGCTGTGTGACCACAGATGTCTTAAAAGGATGTAGCCTGGTTTACAGCAGACAAGCTCGATTTGGTACCTTTTTTCTTATTTGATAGCATACGCTCCAGACGATCCTGTTTAAATCAGGTAGACATTTCATGCACCATGATACCAATCCACGAGTGTAAAGAGAGAGCAAACTTTGGTAGGAATCAAATATACTGTGCATATCAAATTCCCTGGCAACTACATATTAGACAGAACACTGAGTTGAGGAGAACTTAATCACATTGCTATTAAACTTTGACGCCCTAAACAGACAGAAACAATCATACTCCCACCACCAATTTCTGTATAGGTTTTTACACCCACATAGTCCAGAGTAAGGATAAGTTGTGCCCGATTTTGTGCACGACAGTGGTGAACATAATTTTTTTTAATTCATTGAAAATATTTTGGGACAGTACCTACTGATGTATTGATTTCAGTGGAGGCGTTCCGAGGTTAAAGTGATACCTGTGCAGAGGCTACAGGGGCAAGGCAGCAGTGAAAACACCCGTAAACGTGAATGCGGATGTTTAAAGCTTGTGCTGATGGTAGAACTGACGTGCCAAACTATGGATGAATGGTTTCCTCCACAAACAACAGGGTTCAGCTGGGAAAAAAGGAAAGCAAAACTGGGCTATTACGCTTAACTATTAAAATAATTGCCTGGATCTTTCTCAATGTTTCCCGGAGAAAAACAGACATAGTCCTAGTGGAGGATAAAACACGGGTTACTGGTGGAAGACTTTGTAGAAACTAACTTAAGACGCCGACTGCAGCTCAGCTGCGAGGTAGATGAAATTACAACGTACACGGAAATTGTCTTCTTGAAAAGAGCCACCATACACTTAGCGACAGACTTTACCCAGCACTATGCAGCATGCAATAATAATAATAACTAAAGAAAAGAACAAAGAGAGCCTGTTACTGCTATTCAGCTTTTCATTTTACAACTTTATCAGCATTACACATACTTAGCATTGTATTGCATACCTGTAGTCTGCTGTGAGGCCAGTAGGTTGTTACATCCTAAAGATATATATTATACTGTATGTAGGTTGTATATCCTAAAGATACACAATAAAGATTTAGCGGTATAATGCTCTCATTATACAAGAAATGTTAATTTTGAATGTGAGATTTAACATAAGGCAGTCTTCAGGCACTAATTTTTAGTGGTTCACCTAGGTTTACGAGCGAGGTCTTCAGGGCAAATTAATGCTTTTCATCTTTAAGAGGTTTACAAATGACAGCACTATCAATGTAAACTTTCAGCCCTGCACAATCCAATATTTAAAGGTAATTGCACATAATTATACCCAATTTTGAAGGTTGTTGAGGAGTTTGCATAAATGCCATATTTAAAAGGACTACCTAGAAATAAAAATGTGGATTTACATAGCTGCCGCCTTGAAAATGTTTCTAAAAAGGAGTGTCCTAAACAAAAGTATATGTGACAAGAGACAACTCCAGATCCACTTGCAGGAGAGAGAGCTTGGAAGAGAGGCTCTTGTAGCTAGAGCACCCCAATACATCCCCTCAGAAATGGCCAGGCAGCAACGTTAAGAAAGAGGACAGCACCAAAGGAGATAGGAGCTGCCGTATAACTAATTAAGCATGTAGCCAAAGGTGTTCTGCTTTCTTTTTATGCAAAATAATGGCTAAAATACATGTTAGAAGTTGTGATTGAAAATAACGATTCTGGGAGAAACGTCACGGGGGCAGAAATGTCAACACTGCTTACACCACCACTGGAAACTGGGAAGGAATTCCTCTGGTAGCCAAAGGCAAAGCACACTCCTGCTGAAGCTGATAAGAACAAAAAAAAAAAAACCCACAAACCCGAGTTTTACAGCCGTCTGTATTTCTTTAAAAACAAACATTTTCATTACTCGGGTTTCTAGATGTTGTTTTTTGGGTTTTTTTTTTGGGGGGGGTGGGGTGGGGTTTTTTTTGTTTTTAAAGAAAGACTTTTGCAATTTATTAAAGAAAAAAGCTAAAGGAGAAAATTCTGATTTTGCTTGTTCACAAAAAGCAACTTTTCTTTCCCTCCCCCAACTCCTGATGGTTTTAAAACAGTAGGCACATGCTCTTTCCCCCCCCCAGCCATTTCAGATGAAAAATAACGACTAGCTCTAATACTTTCCTACAATTGCCTTGCTTCCTAGAAGCAAATCTCCAGCCAGATTTGGATGGAGAACCCCAAGTTAGCGATTTGCTTTTAGTAAGTTTTCCTGTATCTGGGGAAAAAAAAAACCAAAACAAACCCGAAACCAAACAAAAAAAAACACGAAGAAAAAAAAAAAGAAAAGAAAAAAAAACCCCACGTGGGAAAACACTCGAGCGAGTGTATTCTCACTCTTTTGGGAGAACTTTTGCAAATTCGTAGGGAGCCAGAGCCGCCCGCGCCTGCGTCCGTTCCCTTCCCGCTCCCTCGGAGCCCGTCAGCTCCCGGCCCGGCTCGGTCCCGCACAAGGGCGGAGCGGGCGGCAGGGTGAGGGTGTGCGATGCCGCAGCCGTGCGACACCGGCTCACCGGCTTGCTGCGCGACGCGGGGAGAACGGGAGCGGGAGCAGGACCGGGAGCGGGAGCAGGA
>VZTL01063790.1:70528-81018 GCA_013400535.1 Scopus umbretta
TTTTTAACAGAGTCCTTATTTGTGACTCAGGATTAGTGCTTTATCCCCATTTAATACTGAATATAGCCTTTCTCCTCCTGCTTTAGTCTAAGTGGTGTCTATATTGAAAGGATGTGATACAAGCAATTATTTTTTTTAGAAGGGTATTTATCTTGAAAGGGTTCTTACTAGCATTGTAAAGAATACACAGTTGTTCTCAGCAGATCAGATCTTTTCTGTGTCTACCAAAGATGGGTAATTTAGCTCAAACGCACTGCTTTTTTTTTTTTTTCTCTCCTGTTAAAAAACATTTCAGTCTGCAATTAACTGAGTCTGAAGGGAGGAAAAAAAATAAATGGTATAAAACTGTGGGTTTTTTTCCCATGCCCTGAAATCAGACAATTCACTTTACTTTAGAAGTGCCTAAAGGCCCTTGAAAGCTAAGGTGGAAGAAGCTGAGGGTTTTTTTATTGGGAAGAAATAGTTGAAGGCTCCCCCTCAATTAGAGTAGAGGAGATGAACTGTGCTGTTAGCCAGGGGAGGTGTGTGGTTTCTGTGCCTTCTTCCTGACTTCAGTTATTTCATGTTCAGTTTCAAAGGCTGGGTTTAAGCTCTGCATTTCTCCTGATAAAGCTGTATGTGTGAGCCAGGCATGGGGGGTGGCACGGTTTGAGGAGAAATCATACCCCTACCTGGGTAGGTCTGTCCTGGCAAAGCTCCTGTAGGTGCAGCTCTGCTGCCAGAAGGTGTTTGTGGGCTTACCTGCGCTGCTGCCCCGGGTGGCCCAGCACTGGGGTGGCTCTGCCTTCGCCGCCGGAGGGTCCTGTCTGCAAAGCCGTGCTGGTAGGGCTTGCAGGTCTGCTGTAGTCTGGGCTACTTCTCCATAGCTGCCATGTTCTCCACTTGCAGGGTTTTCAAACTACCCCCACCCTGTTGAAGTAGGTTATAGAGGCAGCTGGTGACCACTGGAATACCTGGTGCAAACTTTTAAGTGCACGTAATGAGTGTATTCCTAGTTCCTCCTCCGTTACCTTGTAAGCCCCTCGGAGGGGGCAGTTTGAACAGCAGAGCTGTGGGTCTGATGGACACCTTGGTGTGCTGGCTTTGTGGAAATGTTTCAATAAAGTGGTATGCTTGTTCTGAATGCCATGCCTTTCCATAGTTGTCTTCACTTCTCACTTATGCTTAAAAAGAATAATTAATACTGAGGAGATTTTTTTTGTTGTTTTTAAGTGGCTGCTCTTTGACTTTTTCTGCTCTTTCATTATGAAGTTGGGAGACTATTGTTTACAAAAAAAGGGTGGAAACAAAGGATCACGGTAGAAATGTATTCTAAAATGCAATTAACTTGTCTGTGCATGAGATGACAGTCTTTAACGTGCTGGCTGTGTGTGGATGTATCTGTGACTCTTACCATCAGTAGCTAGCTGAAGAGAAAGCTGCTCGCGTGGCTCGGTGTCCCCCACCTGTGAGGTTCTTCCCTGTGTCAGCTTTGCAGTAGGGCATGCTGTGGCCATGCTCGGTGCCAGCACGCTGGGAATGAAGTCATTGCTTCTGAGGCTTGGATGCTATCCCATCAATTCAATTGGATTAAATATGAAAACTGCTGTTAACCTTTGCCATTGCTTTGAATATGAGATACTAATAGAAAGATGTTATAACAGATGATAGTTTAAAAATACCAGGTGTCCCACAAGGATATGACTAGCTTTTGATTTGTACTCTTTGAATCTATTAAATGGATACTGTCTGTTTCCACACTAATTCTGAGAACTTATTATTTTTTTCCCCCACTTCTTAGCACTTGATATCAAGTCCTTCAGTAGTGAAAGGGGATCTGCATTTGAAGTGTCATATACCTCTCTGCTGTTGTTTTACTGCTGCACAATGCTCTTTCTTTCATGTCAGTTTTCATTGTGCTTACTGATTGTGTAATGGTCTTTCTCCTGGAAATAGTTTCCTTATCCATGAGGCAGCTTGACTGTTCTTCCTTAAATTGCCTTCTTAGTGAGCAAATTGTTAGTGTTTAGCCCCAGAATCCACCCTCTCCCGCAGCTAGAGAACTTGCTTTACAGCCTTTGCTGAACATACAATTCCCCTGCTATGGAGGTGGACACTTGCCCCATCCAAAACTCTGCTGAGGCTGGAGATCATGTATTTACATTCCCAGTATACCCAGCACTGTTATTTGCAGTCTTAGGATCTGGCTGGTTTTGTAGGTGAATTTACAAACTCTACTTTTATACACTGTGAAGCTTTAAAAAAAAAAAAACCAAAAAAAACCCCAAAAACAAATGTTTGGAGAAGTAGAGGCTTCATCTGGGCATGTTTGAAAGTGATCTGGATTGGCTTTTTCATATAGTGGCAATCAGCAAAGACCTAGCTAGATTCTACCTAATTGCTACTGTATTTGCTTGTCTGTGTATAAGCAATAAAGTTAATGACCAGAAGTGGTTGAGAGAGAGAGAATGCAATTCATACTTTATTTGTGTTTGCTAGTAGATAACTGTATTTAAACTTGTTTTCTTGGCCGGAAATACCAACTTATTCCAGCTGGCTTTTAGCTTTGCTATGTAATTGACTCTTTCTAAGTGGCCTTTAGATGTTGGACTCAATAGAGGAGTTTGAACTGGCACATGTAGGGATCTCCTTGGCTAGTTGGGAGGGATATGCTACCTGAGGTGGAAGGGGCATTCAGAGGAGGTGTGAAGCAGTGTGTGGAGTTGGCATCATCGGCTGTGCTGCAGTTCTGCAACAGCTGAAAAATACAAGAATAAGCATGGAAGAAGAAAACTCATGTAAAGGCTTATTCCTGTTGTGGAAGTGCCATCTCATCATTTTCCTGGGTTATCTTTGATGTTCTAGTTGCATATTATGTAATGTTATTGAATATTATGTAATGTATATGTATATTAAGAGCAGAGGAGGATGACTGTACATGACCTTCCACAGACATGTCTGGCAAGGTTGGCTGTAGTATCCTTTCCTGGCTCACAGAATTGAAGCAGGCACTTCTGCATATTT
The DNA here is from genome assembly GCA_013400535.1 of Scopus umbretta. NCBI lineage: Eukaryota > Metazoa > Chordata > Aves > Pelecaniformes > Scopidae > Scopus > Scopus umbretta. The sequence goes on from VZTL01063790.1 coordinate 73,532, forward strand.
AGCTTGTCTTGAAGCTTTATACTTTGACAGTTGTGACTGCTGCACAGCATAAAAGGTATGATTTTATCATACCTATCTGCAATAGTAGTGTCTTACAGGGAGCGTATTCCCACCAGACACTATTTACAGTGAACAGTTCTTAGAAGGAGGTATTTTGAAGACATGAAGGTGTGAGTGAAGTTGCCTTAACTCTGAAATAGAGTTTCATATGGGCAACTGATTAACAATACAGTGTTTCAGCCTAACCATTCTTGCTTTTCGTCACTGCACAGCAGTGTATTTAACTTGGCAAACATTTTGTTTATGAAGTTAATTTTTAGCTTTGGAAACTTCTAACTTTTTTTTCCCAACCATGTTCACATGTGTTAGAGCAATGTGTTTATCTGCTCAGCCCCAGACACGTTCTTCAGACTTCAGGAGCTTGAATGGAAAGATTATGCTTCTGTATCAGGTTTAATTTTTCTCTGAAGTTCTGACTTGCCAAATTCTCAGGGAGTTTACTGCTCCCAACCCTCCCTCTCTGAGACAAGAAGCCTCCTTAGAACATGCACAGATTTCTTCAGTTTCCAAAAATTCCAGTGGGTAACTGTCCTTCTAATGAATTCTCTTCCCCCCCGCCACCCAGTCAATACAGCCACTTGCCTAGCAGAACACATCCTGCAAATACGACATCCCAGTAGTAACCCCAAGTCCATCGAACTTGGTCAGTTTAAGTTACAATACAAAAGTGAGATTTTTTAAAAAACAAATGCTAAATATAATTGCAGCATACTCAGTTTTTACATGTGTCTGTATGAAACAAGAGAAATGTCAACAGAGATATGTTGGTGATCCCCATATTATGACTTGATCATGTACCCCTTCTCCATATATTAGCCTCAAAGAACCGTAAAAAGAGTTTATGGCTCTTGCTGGGAAATGCTTGAGTATTTATTTCAACATTTTCAGTTTTTGACCATAATGGTTTTGGGATCTCTTCCAAAATGTAAAACATAGGACAGTTATATTTCTTGTTCTTTGTACTTCAGACACAAATACCTAGTCTTCTCATTGCATCAGGCACTTATGATATCAAATACATAAGTGTTTTGTCAACCCTAATTAGGGATAGAGGAAACTTTGCGTTGCGTATTGTGTGTACATATGACAAAGCCCCTCTCATAAAGGCTGGAAGGTTGGGGCAGGAGGTGTAAGTACAACCAACTTCATGTTTGTGAACACTTTCTTCTTAGCCTGTTGAAGCTAAGGCCTCCATCAGGGCCTTAATCTTTTAGATGCTGCTTTAACTTACAGTTAAGTTCTTAAAAATAAAACCAGACAAACAAAACCAAAACCAGCCGCTGAAGCATGTGGTTTGCTCCACTCACTGGCCAAAGTCATAGGTTCTTTTTTCTCTGCTACGAGACCACAAGCTATTTTTTTTTTTTCTATTTAGGTGCTACCTCTACCACAGCTCCAAGAGAAACTAGGGACTCCCAAAAATTTGGAGGATGATGTCTGTATGAATTTTAGTAACCTCCTTTCCCTCTGCTTTCTTCATATGCGAAGTGCTGATGCAGATAAATCTTGCCCTTCAGTGGTTCCTGTGCGTTTGGCTATTCTTTTCTGGTCTTGTCTTTTAGCTCTCCCAAAAGTAGCAGTATGCTTACTCTGCCTGCCTGCTTTTTTGTGGGAATAGCCTAAAACTCTTTCCTTGTCATTTCTCTGCTTCTCCCCAAGGCACATCCAATAGCTTATCTTAATGCTGACAACTTGGATTCCTCTCCGTATGTCAGACCTACTTCCCCCCCACAGTCTAAACTAAACACTTTTACTTACTTCCCTGCCTCTTGGGAACATGTGGGAATCGGCTCAAGCTCAGAATGGCTGAAATAACTTCTTGTTCTTTTTTTCTTCCTTCTGATAGCACAGTCTTGTCCATCTCTCAGGCTGGTTCCCTGAGCACTGCTGAAATGATCTATATCTGTCTTCACCTGTGAGCTGTTTAAGCTGTGCAGGTTCTTTCTAGGCAACATATTTGTAAGACATTAATTCCTGTCTCTCTCTACACAGCTACAGTCCAGGCTTTCATTGCACCATTGACTCCTTCGATGTTCTGCTTGGCAAGGCACAGGAGAAGGATTGTGTCTGGATTAAACTTTTACTGTTTGTGTTATAAGTAACTTTTTTTTTCCTCAACACCCTCTTGCTTTGTTGTTGTGTTCTCAGCTGTCCTCCTGGTTCTGTGGGTATTGTTTTAGATTTTTTTAATTAATGCTATGTGAATTGGTGTTTTTGTGACGTGAAAGGTAAAGATGCTACTGTCTCTAGGAATATTTATTTACAACAAGAATTAAACTAAGATTATTTAACTTGCTAATAGGCTGTGTCAAAAGCAAGAACTACTCTTCAGTTCTTGGACTTCCAAAGAAGGCTTAAAGTGACTCGTAGGCAAAGTACAGATTACTCAGCTCTAAGAAAAAAACCTGGACCACTGGTGACTATTTACCACCAGGGTTATATTATAGAATTTTCTTGGAATGGTGAGTGAGGAAATTAACTCAATTTGTAACACTAGATTATAATGAATTTGTAAAAAATAGTCTTTTAGTGAATCTAATCTTCTGAGATCTTCAGAACCCTTAATTGCAGAAAAGGGCAATGCTTAAGAACAAAAGCTGACAGCTTTTGCAATGGTGGCAAAGTGCCAGAATCCAAGTGATGCACTATCTGCATGATGTTTTCTGGACAATTTGATCCTTGAACTGGTCACGTTTCTGACCCATGTGTGTGCACCCACATATGACATGCACGCCTCAGAGATGAATTCCTTGCTTTCCAGAATAGCCTGTTCTTGCGTAATACTCTCTGTATGAACATGGAGATAGTTTTCTAATGCTTCACTTGTTTGGAAAAGAGTATTTCTTTGCATTTGATTTAGTATAGAAAATATACAATTTTACATGGGAAGACAGTTTGTTTTTTTTTTTCTAATGACACCAGAAAAACTTGTCAACTAAAGAAACTTAGGTGCCTACTTTCTATTGTCCTGAAACATAAACTGGGTGTTTATTGTATGCAGGACATAAAAGGTCTGTGAATCATATATTGAAATAAATATATTGTCAATGGTGATCTGATGCACCTTAAGTAATTATCAGGTATACTCCCAAATTTGACAGTTCTTACTATAGAAGATTTACCTGTTACATGGCGTTTGCCTTACTGATTGAGAAACTTGAACAGCTTGTTGATGAATATGGATTTGTGGGAAGTTCCTGAGCAGGTAGGGGTTTTACGTGGTTCAGAGGCATTGGGCTGATGTGACTGGGAGGGTATTCTGGGGCTGGTAAAAAGTATTGGGAAGATCTTACTGATTCCTGACAGCATCTGTTTGCCAGAGGCCCACTCTGTAAGGCTGGGCTTCAAAGTTAAGGAACATCAACTTGAAAACAATATCCTATTTTTAAAATTAATAAAAAAAGCTCACTTTTGTACTGTAACTTAAACTAACCAAATTCCATGGACTTGGGGTTGCTACTGGGATGTCACATTTGCAGGATGTGTTCTGCTAGGCAAGTGGCTGTATTGACCAGGAAAATTTGTCTATGACTTAGGGTTTGATGTGCTTGAGGATCAAGCAGTTTCATCATAAGCTTCAGTGAGCAGGGGATCAGCCAATACTGAAGAAGTCACCTACCCTGTCTGGAAGAATTTGCAGAACAAATTGCCAGGGCAACAGGTACCCCAAGAAGAAATGCTTGGCTGAACTTTATCTGCAGAGGGAGATTTAACCAGGAGAAGGCATTGGATTCAGTTAGGCTTATTGATATAGACTGAGAGACTGACTATGGGAGGACAGAAGTATTGTGGGGGGATACGAATTTTTTTAGGGGTGACAAAAAAAAAAAGTCTGGAAAATGTAGAAGCTTCCTTGTGAAGAAAAATATTCTGATTACTGGTCTAAGCTTTTCATTGCTATATTCCTGTGCTATTTGGCAGACCTTTCTACTTAGTCTGTGGGTCACAGTCCAGTAACCTCAAGACTTTGAGGTCATAAATAGGAAATCCTGAAAAAGAACACTTTCCCTCAGGAACTTAACTGGGGAGGGAGCTTCTGGCTGTGGCTGGGGTTAGGCTCTTGAGCTATGTTGCATCTCAGAAGCTTTTTGCTCCTGCACCATCTCCAAACAACCGCAACTACATTGCTCAGCCTATAAAAATGTCTTTAGTCACCTGTTTATGCCACTGCATTTTTCTTTGTACTCCTACTTGCTTGGCACACCTAGCACTCCCAAAGGGATGGTGCGATAGCAGGGAGCACTATTGCTCATCAGCCTAAAGTTAGGATCCAATTCTCCTCACAATGCTTTATACCTGTTTATGTGGCATGAAAAAAAAGTGTGTGTGTGTATTTACAGATTCATGAAATACCACATTAGCATCCAACCATTGAAAAGCCTTAATAATATTTGCCTCTTAAGGATGGAAGAGGGTACTGGATCTGAAGTATGCAACAGCAAAGATTTGCTCGAGGCTGCTCGGGAAACTCCCTGTTGAATTCGGATCATGAGTTGTGATTCTGTCCTTACTCAATGATTCCCACTAGTGTCATCTTTTCTGTTCAGGCAAAAGCAGAACCCTCTGCTCTGCAGCAGTCAATGCTGTGCATCCTTTTTGCTCCTGTAATGTTCATACAGGGCCCCAATTAAACACGACCTGACTTTGCATTACTTAACTGTGCCTGTGAGGTGTCCATGATTTTTGCTTTATAGCAGCTTGCAAAGCCAGCAGGCTGCCATGTCCCTTACGGGAGAGGTGTGGGTGCTGGAGTGCCCCTTCCCCATTGCTGAGTATTAACCTGGCACAGAGGCTTGTGAGTGACTTCTTGTGCCTTTTTTTCCTAGCCAATGGTTATAAGGAGAGCTGATTTTCTGATTTTTTTTTTTTTTTAAATGGGTCTCTGAGTATTGGTAAATTAGTTAACAGGGGGGGTTTCCTGCGCTTTTTGTTGGGGTTTTCTGTGTTTGCCATGAGCATCTTAGTATGGGGCAGTGTGTGCATTACTCATCTTGTAAAGATCTGCTCAGTCCTTTATTTCTGTTTGATTCAGTGCAAGATTTTAATTTCTGTTGTGACAGGAGAATTGTGGCACACCTTGTTAACTTTCAGTTGAATTTAATAATAAATCTTCCACTTAGACTGCTGGAAAAGATAATATTTTGCTCAGAGAGTAGCCAAAGCTGAACCCAGTGCTCAAAGCAAATCTTTTAGTAGTGCCCAGTCATGATGCTGATTTCTGAATACAGACATTCTATACATTTAATGGTATTATGTGCCAATTTTTTTTTATTGTTACATATGTGGTCTAAAACTTGGCTGACTGCAGCCTGGTGAGTGTTTTCCCAATGAGCTGGCTGTTCAGCCTGTCAGCATTTAGCATGAGTGACTGGGCACACCTTTTGCCTGTGTTTTGCTATTATAACAATCCAGAAGATGACACTTTTTTTTCCTGTACCCATCTGGATCTCATAGCCTGAAATATTATGGTAACAATGGTAATGCAGTACCCATCCTCAAAGTTCTGCTGTTCCTTCTGCAATATTACAGTAATTTATGTCAGAAGAAATGTATAGTCTACTTGCTTCCTTATGATAATCAGCTCCAATCCCAAAACTGTTCCTGTATACCTGAGGGCCTAATAGCTAGGTAACACTTTACTGTAAGGAGCAGTTATCCAATTTGATCTTCCATTTATTGCTGTTTAACCTGCTCATATTTCATAACAAGTCCTCTTGCTTAAATTGATACAGCTTGTTAAAAGCCTTGCAAAAAAAAAAATGCAATGAATGTGTATTTACAGGGTTGCATTGTCTATTGTGTAATCTATTTTTAGAATTTAGGCAATTTTTTTATTTACATTGGGTTATAGCCAAAGCACTGTGCAGCTGGTTTGCCTGCTACTGAGGGAAGGCTCGTTGAAGCAGTGATTCTCTCAAGGTCCTTGGCATGATTAGGCATCACAGCAGTAACTTTTCTTTTCTCAAGAACTACTTTAATGGCTACAGCTTCAGAGCATGTCATTGACAGGAGCTGACGTGAACACACTTCTTGTACAGAAGTAGCAGAATGCTCCACAGTGCCTGCAATGGTGTTTCAGCATATCTGTAACCTCGTTTTATTTTTGTCATTCCTTCTTCCTGTGAGTTATTGATCCTTAGACACAAAGGAGCGAGGAAAGGTAGTCTTTCTGTGTATTTGGGAGGGAGGATGCTGCGAAACAACTTTACTTATACAGAAGCACTTTGCAGCTTATGAAATACAGCATCTGAATGATGTAGTGCTTCATAAACCCTTGTTGACTCAATTTCCACCATTTTCCTGTTTTGTTTTGAAGAGTGTGTACATTTTCTAGTTGACCGTTGTACAGATCAGCAAATCTTCAGTGCATGCTCTGAAAGCTTGGATTTTCTTTGGATGGGTTTTCATTATGGGCCTATTGCCGTTCTTTACAATCTAAAGAAAGCCTGCATTCATAAGGATTACTGCATCTGCAGAGGATGAAGAATAAGTAGGAATGATGAACTCCAGTGGTCATGAATGGATGGATTGTCCCAGGCGTTTGTTTGGTTGTCAGTATACTGTGAAGTATTTGGGCTGGCAAAAAACGTGAGCTTTGGGTAATGTGTTTGGCTTATTAGAAGCATAGTAGAGTACTCGGAAGGAGTGTATTCCAAGACAGCATGTGATGTACTAGTGTATCTCTCTTAAGTGATTGATTGATTTATTTATTTCTCACTTGTAACTTTAGATTTTAATTCTACTTTCCATCGCTAGCTGCGCTTGTTTTACCAGACAAGTCTTATCAAAAAGGTACTTGCAGTTCCGAGTGAGATGCTGTTGTGCCAGGAGCACTGAAGAAGGAAGACCTTGCTGTACTGGCTGAAGATCAGAGTTGATTCTGGAGTCTGAAGTGTTCGCTGTGATCGCAAATATAAATAGCACTGTGACAGAGTTTGCGTGCCTCCAGATTCCACTTTGCTCCTGTCGTGGTGGGTGGTAGTAAATGCAAGTTTTTTCCACGGTGCTCTGATAAAGCACTTCAGCAGTTCTACCCGCAGTGATACCAAGTCTCTTCTGAATACAGCATTAAGTCAGGAGTAAATGGTCACTGGGCAGTTGCTGCACTTTTATGTAGCATGCTGCACTTTGCAATGCTCCGGTACCAGAGCAACTAACTAACATCTCACGTTACTGGTTTCCTCTTGATAGAACAAGCTGGTTCAACTACGATCAGCGCTTTAAATGGGTAAAACATTAGAAAGCTAGTACAATGTCATTTAAAATAAATAATTAGAATGAAATTGTTTGATAGAGTGTTTTGCAGGGTATGTGTACCTGGTGTGCTTGGCACTACTAGCTGTGCAGATCAGAATGGACATGTCTCTTGTGACCCATGGGGGCTTCTGATTCTGATTCTATTGGCACTAGCTGGCTTAGCAACTGCA
>VZTL01063794.1:0-21811 GCA_013400535.1 Scopus umbretta
AGAACACTCATTTGCTGCTGTTTTTTGGCATCACTACGCTTGTTTGGGAGAGGATACTATATGCACAGAAGCTGCACACTATATTGAATGAAAGTTACCAGTGCCTTACTGGATGCCCTAGCCCAAGTAACAGGAACAATCTGAAATTCCTGAAAGAATGTTCTTTTAGGGACAATCCTACAAGGCATCAGGAAGGCAGTCAGTACTAAGACACAATGCACATGACAGACTAAAGATCCAAGCTGCTGTTTTAAGGACACCTGACAGACTTGGCTGACTGAAACAATGAAAAAATAGTCTTTCCTGTTACAATGGAGTAATTTAGAAAACAGCAGCTGTACAATTTCAAAAATTAAACATGTTGCTTAGGTAACGATATGAGGAAATTAGTATTTCTCATATTGCTGAAAACTTTCTGTAGTCATGGGATTATAATGACAACAGAATTGTTTAACTATCTGTCAATAAAAAATGACAGGACACACCAGAATATGTGGAAATGGACTGTTCCAAGGAGAGATTTAAGGACAACCTGGAGAACTGTGGAAGGTATACTAATTGATAACTAAGGTATACTAATTGATATACTAATGCAAAAGGAAGATGATGTCAGTGATCTACTTAGCACTATAGAGCAGCCTATAACATTAACTCACTTTTAGAAAATATTATGCTGGTAATGGAAATATAAAAGAAATAGTAGTAATAAAATGCACCTCTTCTGATATTCATGTATTTTGATATCATGCAAAGGAAAAACAGTTATGGTGATAAGGAGTAATATTGTTCATGTTCAAAGTTTAGGAATGATATCTTCCACATCTAGCCAGTAAAGGTACTCAATTTCTTCTTGAAAGTAAAATATTTTTAGGTTGCTTCTGTGCATTTATGTGTACGTCATGGTCCTTTACCTCCACATCTCTATATACATGTGGCAAGCATCAAAATACATAACAAATGTGTTTTTTTCTGTTGGACACTGTTTCTTTAGCCTGCTGCTCACAAAGAATACTGCATTGCCTGGTTGTTTTGGACTCTCCGTTAAAAAAAAACAAAAACAGTTACCTATTCAGATCTGGGTCAACTAACATTGACATAAATCCTGAGAATGGCTTAACTTTATGACTTTAGCACCACTGGAAGATGGATGAACTCCTCTGCCACTGTATTTAGTACATCCACGGGGAAGACACTTCAAGTTCTGAAAAGTCTCTGTGTACCTGAGCAGGGCTTTATATAGTTTTATTCCTTAATTTTCTTTAAACATTGCTTGCATTTCATGTGAAATAGGCAGCTTCTCTTTCCACCGAATCACATTTCTTAATGTATCTGCCCAGTCACTTTCACTCCCTTATTTTAGAAAGCACATCTTACCTTTCACTGGACCTATTAATTTGCGGGGAGGCTCGTGGGAATCTCAGCACATGAGCTCTCATTTTCGGCTCTTGACATAATAATTTCTCACCTTTGCCAAGTAATCTCATGCACAAAACAAAGATTAAAGTCAGGGCACTTGAATTTTATTGGTGTCTTTCCCTATCACTAGCTGTGAGACCAATGCAGAAGTTAAACTCTTTCTTCCTTATTTCCATTGCTATAAAATAGGAACAGCATGGTTATAGAGTGCTGTGTCATATATGCAAACTATATGTAGGATAAAAGAACACAGCAGGAAGTATATGACATGCTTTGGAAGATCTGACATTGATCTTGACATTAATACTAGGATCAGATTTTTTTTCCCCTCTCATATATTCTTCAATAGAAAAGTTATGTTGTTCCAGTAAACTAAAGGTTGCAACAACTGATAAATATCTGGTGTCAGAGAAAGATAAGACTTCTTGTGCCGCACAGGAACTTTTTCTCTATTAACACTTTCCATGGGATAATTATTTTATGTTTGCAACTTTTTTATTGTTTTTAAAAAGTGACCTGGTTGCTTGACTTATGCTAATGTCACAGGTAATTCTACTATCCAACATGTCATAGTTAATTTAAAAATTAGTTGCAAATAAATATAAAGCAAATAACATTATCATCTTCTTTACTTAAAACAACATCTGAATTAAAAATTAAAAATTTATGATGGACAGAGGGAATTTAGGGTATGATGTTAATGAAAAGAAGATGGGAGGAGAACTTGTGGTTATTTTAAAACTTTGAATGAATGACAAATAGTAATAGTATTATTGTGCTGCTCTTAGTTGTCCCCTCATTAATCCAGATTTATTCTGGTAATGAAGAACAAGAATCTGTCCAGAAAAATGTAACCTACTAAAAATGTGACAGGGGTTAGGATGCAGCACAGATTTCCAATGTCTTCAACCTTTTACTCATCCCTTTGGAGTCTTTTGTTTGGTATACGCAGAGCCTTGTAGTTCAGTAACCTGTGTATTACCCTCTCTTAGACAAAGCTATAGTACAAATGTTTCTTCTCATCTTTACAGGATGAATTTACATATTTAAATGCTAAAGTGGCTTCACTTGCTCATTTATGAAGCAGTGTGGCTGAAGAATTTAAAGCTTCACCATTTGCGTTGAACCTACGACATGTTTGAACTTTATCCATTTTATCCCAACAATTTAAATAAAGAGCAATAGTAAGAAGTGAGAAATCAAAAAGAGAATAAATTGCAAACATGCTTACCCTGTTCTGTCCTCCTTTCTTAAGTGATATTTCATGGCACTACTTCATAAACACAAGATTTTTGGCTTGAAAGATATAAGACATTCCAAACACTTGAAGACTTTTGAATTCTCTATCACTTTATTCAGATCAACCAGAACTTTGCAAGTTTGCAGCTCTGTCCTTACCTACATCACAGTTCTTGTGTCTCTTTCCATTCATCCTCATTGTCATGTGTTGAAAACTTCCTAACATCTCTCTTGATCCTATACTAAATCTACAGGTATGCTCCAATCAAAGGCTACTTTTCTTCTCCTGTAATGTAAAAAATTGCAGCTCTTCTGATAATAACCTCCAAGATTGTAAGAATGTAAAAAAAATCTGAGTAAAGTAAAAAGGAAGTGTCATTAAAGCAATAGTACCAAACTAATATTTTGCTACCACAACAAGAGAGAATTCCAGGAAGACTGCTTTGTGAGGAGGTCAGGTAGACTGGGAATTTCATTCAGTCTCTTCCCAAACGTGATGAAGATTACAGCATGCTTTAGAATTCACATATGTATCTATTATCTGAAAATACCAGACAGATTTGCTGGTGGTCGCAAATAGAATAGAATTGTGTCTGTTTTTCATTCAGTTTCAGAGGGATGTAAAACTTTAATTATAAGGAAAAAAAAAAGTACCTTTCATTTTAAAGTATAACAAGGGAACCAAACAAAATGGCTGGGAACCTTTCCTACTTTGTGTAAATTGAACGAAGGAAGAAACACTGATAGTCTGAGGTTAAAACACTCAATATTTTCTGTAACAAGATAAAATTCTACATATCTATTGCAGTTTCACTACTATATATGTGGATCAATTTGTGAATTGCAAATTCAGGTTTAGCATACAAAATAACCTGCCTCAGATGAACTTTACTTACCGAGTTCTGTTTTTTCAGGTATGCTTACATCTTTCTAAAGAAAGCTACAAATCACCTTCTAAAATAGGTGTTTTCCTATTGTATGAGGACTTAAAGATTTAGCTGTCTAAGGCATTTTGCACTATTTTTGGGCGCTAAATACCTTATTTCTCATTCTGTGTTCTCATTTCACAAGCTTGGCCTCTAAAGAATATGCAATGTCCCTCACCTGAAAAAGGTCCTTGTGACTCATTCTGGTTTAGAGCTGAAAGAATATTGATCATCCATTAAGCAAATTTAGTGCATGTAATACCATCTTCAAGGTGGAGATAAGGAGAAATGCAGTGCAGGAACAATAAGACTACTTAATATTCTAATCTTAATCACTTATCTACTGTCTGTTTTTATAACATTTCTCTCAGTTGATGCATTCTTTTGTCCTGAACTATCACTTAGGGGTGTTGTATTGTAATTCACTGGAGAGTATTTGGTCGCTTTAGACTCCTACTTTAATTTGATACTGATTTAATAAAAACTAAAGTCTTACAACTAAGATTATAGAAAGTATTGTTATTGTTTTCATACAATTCTGAAAATGACGTTAAACTGACAAAGTGACCTTATTCTGATATACAGTGTTTTGGCGAAAAGATAAATGCAACTGTATTTCAACAACAAAACTCTTGCAGTGTTGTATTATTCCATTGGCGCATCTGTGGTTTAGGGTTTATCTATTCATTCTGAATAAGATCCTGTGAATGCAATTAAGGGTCACACATCTGGTATGAGGAGTCAGGGATAAAGGAATTAATTTCTTATTTTTCCTTCCCTGGGGCTACAAATTGGCTTGCAGGTTACTATTCATTGGAACACCCCAGAGTGCTGACAATAAACAAAGCAGCTATAGCTGCACTCCACTAGGCAGTAGAAAATCAGATTCACAGAAAAAGACCCATCCATAAAATGTACATGACATTTATGAACAGAACAAGGATTTATGGAACTTTTCAGTGATTGAACATTGCCTAACGTTAGAGCTCAGTTTAATTGAGATCTCTAATTTATATGCTATATATTCTGGCATTTTAATTCTACTTCTACCATAAGAATTATTTGCACCTTATTTGTATATTAAAAGCCTTACAGTTTACAGGAATGTTGACATTATTTCCTTCTTTCTGGATCATTTTTTCTACAGTTTATTTTCAAATATTCTGCCATGTGTTGATGCCATGAGATCTGACCCACTGTGAATTAAGGCTCTCTGATGCTAAAAGCTATATGACTGAACAGTCATTATGGAGTTCAATGAGTACAAAAAAGCATGGGGCACTTATTTCAAGAATCCATTTGGTATGGGAATATGGCAGACTGTGTAGACATCACTAGAGGGAGTCATGACCACACAAACCAGATTGGTGCATTTCATAAAAACTGTGCTGAGTTGAATTTTGGCTCCAGACTATGAAATTTGTGCCATATTATACAACAGTCACCTGTGGGAACTTTCCATCTGTTTTCTGGAGAAAGGGAGAGGGGGAAATACATCTGCCACAAAGATAATTTCTTGAAACAAACATTAAAGGAGTTACATTAGCAGAATTTAATGATTTCATAGGTAGCCCAAAGAGCTTGTTGAGGAAGTTCTACATGGGGTTTTCCTAGGATGGAAACTCCATAACCTTTCTGGGCAACCTGTTCCAGTGCTTGGTCACTCTCACAGTGAAAAAATGTCTCTTCTGATGTTCAGACAGAATTTCCTGTCTTTCAGTTTGTGCCCATTGCCTCTTGTCCTGTCACTGGACACCACTGAAAAGACCCTGGCTCTCTCTTCTTTACATCCTTCCTTGAGGTATGTACATCAACAAGACCCCCCCCCAAGCCTTCTCTTCTCCAGGCTAAACAGTCCCAGCTCTCTCAGCCTTTCCTCATAGGAGAGATGCTCCAGTCCCTTAATCAACTTCCCGGCCTTTCACTGGAGTCTCTTCAGTACATTAATGTTTCTCATGTACTGGAGAGCCCAGAACTGGACACAGCATTCCAGGTGTGGCCTCACCAGTGTTGCTCAGACATATAAAGTATCAGAGACAGTGTAATAAAGATGTGTATTCTTAATGAAACCAAAATCAGAAGCCTGATACATGGCAACAGATGGAAAGACCTTAATGAAATGGGACAACATTGTCAACAAAATCCAAATCTTTTTGTATTCTGAAGGAGTAGACAGCATTTTTTTCTTACATTCTACAAACAACTGCAACTAAAACCATAGTACAGCTTTCTGTCACCAAGATAATATTAACTTCACAAAAAACCTTCCAGTTTGAGACCTTTACTGTGACTAAGATGTGTTCTTACTAGAGCCAAGCTCTTTCCTATGTTCTGGCTTCAGTACTTTTTCTACTGGTGAGGGCTGACAACAACAAGTCATCCTCTTGCTTTTGGCTTGAAATGACTGATGGCTTTATTCCTTCTGTGCTCATCTGATTACAGCTCTCAGTCCCATGCAAGTGCCTATGGTGATGCCTAAAGTAGTTGAGGTGATGCCCTGCCTTTGAAATTGCTTTAGAGTTAACCTAGGAGAGAAAGACCTTAAGAGAAGCCACAGTTAGAGCCATCATATAGATGCAATTAATAAATTTGATCTGTAGATTGTTGATTGGTATTCACTCAAAGTGAATATCATGTTTCTCCTGAGCCTGTTTCAGTAGCACAGGTTTTCTAGCAGTTATATGCCAATCAAGCAGTCCAAAAGAAAAACAAATAAGTGAAGCAGTTAAGATAAGAAAGGTTTTAGAATGCCTTTACAATTCCTTTCTATACAGCCATGTGCCACGCTTCTTAAATTAATGAAAAGCACAGTGACTTTATCCAACTCACCTTCTTTTTACCAGTTACCATCAATCAAACAATAAAGAAACCATATTGTTTGACTGATCTGACCAGTTACTCAAATGATAATGACAACTAAAGGCAAGCAGAGGTATCAGACAAAAAACTACGAGCAATTCACAAGCTAAAATTAGTTTCAAAAAATTCTAAATTTCTGAAAAATCAAAGTCATCTCAAAAACAGGCTGTGAAGAGAGAGATAGAAATGTGTTAAATTAATATCAAAATTCACCCATTTGGGTACATAGCATTTCTTCATACAGAGGAACTATTCAAACCACCTTTATTGGACTCCACTGGAGGCTACAAAGAAGGTGGCTCTGTGTCTTCATAAATATTTTTTTCTTTCTTTTTTTTTTTTTTATTATGGCCTTAAAGAATCTTTTTTTTGTCTTAGCTTTCCTTTCCTGCATGTTATTCCCTTCCACTTCTAAATGCTTTTAAAATGGCAACAAAAATCAGTGTTTGTCTCCTGTTTCAACTGCATTTCTTTCTCTCTTTACTTCTTCAAAGTTTAACAGGAGAGTTTTAAAGTGCCCTTACAGAGGGCCCTCAACCAGCAGCTCTGCAGAACTGTGTTTGAATAATTCATCAGACTCAATCTTACAGAGTGACTAATGTGCTAATTATACAGAAGAGTCATTTATAAGGTTGGGTCGGGTGCTCAATGCTAAACATCATTATAAAATATTCATATGGTATTTGGGAATTTTCTGAAAACTGCAGATATGACAGACATCCATAAAGATGGATAATTTCCTCAACACTATGGTCCTGCTTCACTGAAAAGATCAATCAGAAAGCCCGCATCAAGACCCACTTCTTGGAGAGGTAAAATCCATTATGACTGTGTGTTAGAAATACGCTACCTATGCATAGTGCAAAGCTATTTAAAAATAGCTCATCAAGTTGAAAGGCTTCTATGGTCGCAGTGCGTCCCTTAATTTATTGTCAGTTCTGAACTTAATGTTGTATGTGGACTGTCTTTTAGGAGGTCTTGTTAAAAATGCTTATGAAATTTCTGTTTGAAACATGAAATTTGACCATATTTGTTTGGCCACAATACTTCACCTTGAACTATACATTTCAGTTATGTTTTAAAGTGAAGAAATTGGAAGCTTTTGATTTATAACAGAAAGTGGAAGTTAGTGAAAAAGAGACAATTGTATTTATTACTGGAACAGGTGAGATTCTTCTTTCAGCAGTATAACATGCAAAAACCTACCTCAGTAGTACCATGGCCAAGAAGGCTATAGATCCAGAGATGAGATCTACAACAGTTCTGTAGCCAAAGAAAATATGGTATAATCTAAAGTATATATGCAATCTTATTAGGGATATTTTTGCTGTCAAGATAGTATGTCAAACCTCTTTTCACAGGCAACGGAAAAAACTGTTTTCTCATTTCATTTTAAAATCTGTAGTTAGGTAAACTCATTAGCTGTAATTTTCTAGACTAGGCCAGAGTTCCTCCAGTTATCAATTAGTATAATTTATTTCACACATTTTTGACAAAGTAATGGGTTCATACTGGCCTATATTTTGCTCAGCTTGGATACTGCAGTGTCCCATCACTGTTTCCTCTTTGTCTTCTCCTTTTGCTCAAACCAACAAAAATGTTCCTGAAGAACAGACCCGAAAGTACCTCTGGGTACCAAGCCAGCCATGGACAATCCCAGACATGCAAGGAATGCCCAGTGCATTCATGATGTGGAAACAGACTGCTGGACACAGAAAAAAATATTCTGCACATTTCCTACAAGATCAGACCATGTAAAGGGGAAATAATGGAACACTTTGTTTTTTTCCTTATAAAAACTGCTAAATATTTGTCACTTCATGTTACTTTCCATTTAGGACAAATATTTTTGCATGCTTAATATCATAATTCTTTGTTTTGGTCACAGTCTTCTTCCACAGGTCAATGCAAGTTCAAGTATATGAACATATTTGTGACTAGCCTGCTGTTTGAAGAGTGACCTTGACTTCTGATGCCTTCAGGCTGCAACTCTGCTCCCAACAGGAGATCTGTCAGACTGGATGCTCCAAAACCCTCATGAGCCTTGTCACATCTTGCTGCTGACATTATTTTGAGCTCTGCTGTCATCATAGCATCTTTCTTAGTCATGGCTTAAAACTTGAAATAACTAATCTAAGTGCCTTCTTTTCAATATACCTCTCTGTCATATAATGTCTCATTTTTCTTACTCTCAACTGGTTTAGAGATATGAAGCGTTATGTGAATTGCAAATAGGT
The DNA here is from genome assembly GCA_013400535.1 of Scopus umbretta. Classification (NCBI taxonomy): domain Eukaryota; kingdom Metazoa; phylum Chordata; class Aves; order Pelecaniformes; family Scopidae; genus Scopus; species Scopus umbretta. Next base: position 8,678 of record VZTL01063794.1, read on the forward strand.
TTTGGTAGAAAATAGATGCAACTACGGAAAAAAAAAAGGTAACTTTCTCCTGGGCATATACAAGCAAAAAAAAGGTTCATGTTCAGAAGAAATGGTTTTAGGAGACTAGGGAGTGAACTGGTGATGTATGGTGAGCAGTATGAAGCTCTTGTATTTGTCTAACTGACAAAGCTAAGTGCAGTGAAGACTCCTAAAATCTATGAAAACTAAATCTAATTGGAAAATAAAGAAAAACTTCAACAGTAAAGAGCAAGGATGATTTTTCAGTGATACGAATTTCACCTACTATATCTTCTTGCAGGGAACCAAAAGAAAGCTAGATATTATAAACAAGTGTTCATTAAAAATCTCAATCTGTTTTTACAGACTTGAAGAAGGGGGAAAGGTAGCAGAGAATAAACAATAAATCACTTAAAATCCCACAGAATTGAGTAAACAGTGCTTAATTTAATACATCTGCCCAACAAAGGAAGCTAAAAGTCACCTAGATTAATAGTCCAGTTTGAGAATATATATGAGGAGGAAATAGTAATGGGTAATTGGGATATTCTAACTATATAAGCAAACAGTATGTGTATGTTTGTCCTGTATTCAGCTTAATTCAGAGTTAATTTTCTTCCTAGTAGCTGATATAGTGTTGTGTTTTGGATTTAGGATGAGAATAATGTTGATAACACACTGATGTTTTAATTGTTGCTAAGTAGTGTTTACACTAGTCAAGGACTTTTCAGCTTCCCATGCTCTGCCAGGTGCACAAGAAGCTGGGAGGGGACACAGCCAAGGTAGTTGATCCAAACTGACCCAGGGGCTATTCCATACCATATGGCATCATGCTCAGTATAGAAACTGGGGTGAGTTGGCCAGGGGGCAGCGATTGCTGCTTGGGGACGGGCTGGGCATCGGTCAGCAGGTGGTGAGCAATTGCATTGTGCATCACTTGTTTTCTGTATATTTATATATATATATTTAATCTTCCTCTGCTGTCGTATTAAACTGCCTTTATCTCAATCCATGGGTTTTACTTTTTTTTTTCCTGATTCTTTCCCCCATAGCACTGAGTGGGGGGGTCAGGTGAGCAAGCGGCAGTGTGGTGCTTAGTTGCTGGCTGGGGTTAAACCACAACAATGTTAATTTCAGAGATAGAGAAAACAGTATCCCTACTTCAGTAAGAATGGATCTTTTAATGGATCTCTTCTGTGGAGAAGAAAGAGAACTATATGTTTGCTATAGAAAAGACAATTTCATGTGCTGCAAAATTTATTGGGCTGGTATACATCCTGAAGAGGTCACAAGTGAAGCTGAATCTTATTTCTACTTTAGAAGAATGTGTAGATTCCTTACAATGTAAGGTTATGAATTTCAACTCAAAAATTTCTGTTTAGACTCTTTTGAATACTGATAACAACTTAAAGATTGAATATCTTTGGTTAGACATGGATTACTTTGCTGTGTTTGTTTACACACTATGTATGTTTGCACACTAAGTATGATGCACGTTTTACATGAATCCTTCCTTGCCAGAGAATTGTAAATCTTTATTCTGTTAATGCAATGAAGCCGTTCCTTGGAAGTGGGCATATGTCTGAATGATCATGCAATGCTCCCCAGAAAATCAGACATTATAGAATGTATTTAAAAGCTCAGTGCTTTAATTCAGTGTCTGGTTTAACTAAATCTTTGTTTATGCAGATGACTATATCTGAATATACCACTGACTTCAGCTCAAGCCCCTTTTATGTATGGCTGTGTAAATGAGATATATTTAGATTCTGGTAAAATTAACACGCTGTTTCTGGAATTATTCTCTATATTCTGTCTTCATGAGCCATAAAGATTTTTCACTATAATGAGTATTTATATAGACATAGACTCATAGAGTGTGATATGCCAGATGGTTGCACTGCCATTCAGAGGGACCTCAACAGACTAGAGAAAGAGGCAGATGGGAACCTCATGAAGCTTGTCAAAAGGAAAGGCAAAGTCCTGCCTCTTGGAAGGAATAACCTTAGGGACCTCTACACTATGGGGGCTGATTGGCTGCAAAGCAGCTTTGCAAAAAAAGGACCTGGAGTTCCTGGTGAACAGCAAGCTGACCATGAACCAGCAATGCACCCTCACAGCAAAAAAGGTCAACAGCATCCTGGGCAGTGTTAGGAGGAGTGCTGCCTGTGGATTGAGGGAGGTGATGCTTCCCCTCTCTTCAGCACTGGTGAGGCCATACCTGGAGTCCCAAGACCATTCTAATAATTGCTGAATGCACTGTATCACAGAAACACAGAATAGCTGAGATTCAAATTGAGCTGTAGAGATCATCTATTCCAGCCCCACTGCTGAAAGCAGGGTCAGCTAAAGCAGCTTTCTCAGAGTATGTCATCTGTATAAATTCAGTTAATATTTCAAACTAGCTGCTACAGTCCCTAATAGAAAGACTTTTTGAGGAAGAGACATCTTACAGAATTTCCCTCTAAGTGACCCAGCATAAACACGTTTAGTCTATTATTGCTTTTAAAAGGCTCAAGCTAGCTGATAAACTTTTTTTCCATCTGTAAGAGCTGAACAAGTTTCAACTGTTCTTGAGAAAGGATAGAAAATTATTTACAATATTATATAGGCTGGGATTCTATACGAAATGATAAGCACAAACATGCACACACATGAAAACAAGAGCTCAGAACTTACATAATTTAAAATAGAAATTGCAATCATTTACAGCATTAAAAAACATAAAAGAGATTTTTTCCCCATTAATTATTGCAGGAAAACATAGAAAATTAATCTGACTGCTTGCATACTTCCAGATAGTACTGATAAAAAGAACCTAGAGTGGGCAACACAACATTAGTTGGAAGGTATAACCAACCAGGCAGATTCTTGTTTTCCACTCTGATTAATTGATTAAAACATTTATAAGAAAAACTGTACCATTCAAAAAAACAAACAAACAAAAAAACAAAAACAAAAAAACAAAAAACCCCAAACCCCAAAAGATTTATTCACAAATATTCAGAACTCTGAAAAATGTAAAATAATCTGATAGCTTTGGAAATTTTTCACCCTGCAATATCAATTTCTCAAGAGCAGTGAATTTCAAATGTATTTTTACTTAATTCACATGTATGCAACATAGATCACTAAAATATCACACTTGATTATTTGGAAGAATATTTTTTCTTCTTGTGGCTGGGTGCACATGAAACTGATTACCCTAGAACACTTCTATACCTTTGTTTTTGTTTAAATTAATGATGCACAGATAGTAAAAGTAGCAATGGTACTATTTTTGTTTGTCTTCCAGTGATGTTAATCTGTTGAAACTACCTATTTTGGAGCACCTGCCTCTGAGACAGCAGCCACCATCTGTGAAATGCATCTAGAGAATAGCCCCAGCTAATGTATTGCTGTGACAGCTTCTTGCCCTCAGCTGAAGACCCAGCCCTGTTTTTGTACTGATTCTACACCAGGGAGAATTTCCAGAGGAATCTAATATTTTGGTAAATGAGTTATGAATACATTTCTGAGAATTCTGAGGGATTTTCAAGGAAAACGCAGATCTTCAAATGGGAATTGTTCTGTGATTTGTTCTGTGATCAAGCTCTTTGTATGTGAACTTTTTATGCAATGAAAGGATCTCAACACACAGCACTGGGACAATGTGTCTTGCAAAGTAATGTATTCACCTGTTCCTGCAGTGAAAATGAGTGGGAAGAAAGTTTCATGTCAGTGAAGAATCTGAAGACGAGTGGTAAATCCTGAGGAAAGGTTTAAAACAAAAGAGATTATGTACTTAGCAAATATACCTTTGCCTTTTGCTAGGGAACTAATGTGTTGGGTTTTTTTATATCCTGCATGTAGCCTCTCTGTGCTCTAAACCCTGGATTTGGGAGATTATGTAATCCTACAAACTCGTATAGCTTAAATCCGTGGGGTAAGGTCAGCACAGTTCTCTGAACATTTTTTTTATTATGAGTAAATGCAATAAAGCCAGTGGTACTCATGAACGCGTTGCACTTCTGGAGACATAACATTAATTGACTGTAAATAAAGCCAAATATATCCTGTAATGCTAATGTTTGTAAATCTTGGTTTCAGTGCTTGTTTCTTGCACTATTTACTGATTGTCCAATAGTCTTTCCACCCACCCACCCACCTTTCCTGCCAGCTCCCTTCACAATACTTGTGGAGATTTCATTAAGAACTTATTATATCATTGTATTTTCAGGTTTCATTAATTAATACAGACTTCTGTATTTTTAATTTTTTCTTTGGAATTATTTCTTTTGTATGTTGTTGAGGATCTTCACAGTTAACACTGGAAAATAGGTTAATAGTCCCCATACAAAAAGTAATCAATCAAGATTATTATGACAGTATGACAGAATAATTATTCAGAATTTTTCAAAGCAAAAGTAACTGAGACTATAAAAGGAAAAATAGAAATAAGGTGCTTCAGTCTTGCATACTTGCTACAGATGGATTTGCCTGTCTGGAAGCTGCAAAGGCCAGCAACTCTGCTAGGGATGGCACCAGGGGCCACGGGGTCTTCTCCTGGGGACTGGTAGGATAGCGGTCGTCACCAGCCAGGGCCCGTGCCACCTTCTGGTCAGGAGCAGGGCAGACAGGAGGCAGCCAGGGACAGCCCTAGCCCTGGGCATTGGGCACCTCCCTGGGGATGGGGATAGGCTAAGGCCAGGCAGGGGTGCTGGGTGCGGGCCAGGATCAGGCCCAATGAAAGGACCCAGGGTTTGGCACAGCCCCAGGGTGGCTGCATAGGGCCATGGGGATGGGGACAGGGATGGGCCAAGGCTGGGTTGGTCCTACAGGTGAGCCTGGCTCACATTAGTCAAATGGCCAAGCCAGGGAGGGCTGTAGGGGGCTGGAGGTTGGCTCTCCTGTGTCATTACTGGGGCAGGGGCTGGTGGTCCCAGGTGGCTGACATAGGGTCCTGGGCCAAATGTAGGGTAGGGGGAGCCCCAGGGGCATGGGCAGGGACAGTCATGGCTGGGAGGGCCTTCAGGCCCATGACATTGTCTGTTGTGTTTCAAATTAGAAAATCTTTCTCACAAAGAAAGAACTGACAACAAATAAAGTGAATTATTTGAAGAATGGATGAAGGGAACCCAAATAGAACATAATTATTCCCATATGAATTTTTCTCATATAAATTATTTATTCCCATATTAGGGAATTCCCATATTAGGGAAATTTTTAATTTATACTGTAAATAATGTTTGGAGAAGTCTTTTCAGATGCTGATTAATGATTTGTTCTGTCTCTGGAGCAAATGAGCTAAAATTTTGTAATTTAGCTAGGAGGAGGCCTACAGAAGCTAAAAAAAATGGTCATAGTTCTGGCTGAAGTGTACTGAAATTTGAAAATATGTTTTTTAACATGACTGACCCCCACCATTATTATTTGGGTGCTTTTCATCTGATTTCTGTTAGGTAAGTATGTCTTCTTTTAATTTCAGGAGTTACCACACATTCCAGAAAAATCAAGTGTTCCCCAAGTTTATAGTTGAAATTTATTGGCTCTTATGAAAAAGAATCATGAATTTGAAGTTATAGAGAGAAGGTGCTTACACTAAAACAAAGATTCTTTCAACATTTTGCATTTTCCTCCAGGAATATTTTAAGTGTCCTGCATCCATCATTTTGTGTTATTTTCATGCCTGAGTGCTTCTTCTGAATTGCTGGCAGTTAACTACTTAGTGCCATTGACTTGTGTGCAGCAAAAATATGAGAACATCAGATGTTCTTCTATCAGAAAGGGTTATTCATTTCTCTAATTTGTTTTATGACCCATTCTTCCCCACCTACTTTAACTTTTCTTATAATTGAAAATTTTGATTTTTCTGAAGAAACATAATACAAAAGGAAAATCTCACTACAGACCTTTGTTTTGTTTTGTTTTTTTTTTTAATCATATCTTTCACAAATGAAAAATATTACTTGATATCACATTTTTAAGTGAAGATTTTTCCTAACTATGATCAGTGTCCAACAAAGACTGTTGGATAAAATCACTGGTTTTCACTGCTTGTCAGTTTATGCTTTATGTCAGATGTATTACCTTGCTTGTGTGATGTCAGATAGACACTTTTTATGTCACAAACTCATAATATATTTATTTCCTACTCTTACTGTATTTGTTTTTAACTGTTCAGCAGTGTGCAAAGCTGGCATATGTCTCACCAGATTATAAATTCTACAAAGATGTTAGCATTTTGTGAAGTATCATAATGTACTCTTGAATGATTTTTTATTACCAAAGGCCTCATTCAGCCATTGAAGACTGAAACTGGCAGACTATTTAGCGTGCCCTAAGTGTAACTTTGAGACAGCAGGAGCTAGAGCTTTCTGTAATTATACTCCCTGATTGTGGAATCTGCTCCCTATTGAGACTGGAAGAGCAGCATCTGTTGTGACATTTAGGTTAAAATTAGAGAGGTGCACAAGTTTGTTGATGCGTTTAACTGTGGGGAATCATCTTAATTATTATTTTAAAATTGTTTTTGTAAAAAAAAAAGAACATAAAAACAAAGCTGTGGAAAAGACTTCATGTTGTTATGTTAAGAGACTGTTTTAAATTGTAAGTTATTTGTCCACAAATGAAAGAAAAAGAGAAGGTAATCAACACCATGAACACAGAATAAAAGACACAGTCTGGATTCTGAGAAAACAGTTATTGCACCCTTATTAGCTCATTCATGCATTCTCCCCACCCTCATCCTACTTGTACAGTACTTGTCAGTACTTTATACATGGAGAGGCTGGTATTTGCCCTAAGAAACATAAGCTATGAAACCATATTTCTAATTAGTTCTGTCTTTAAAACTAGCTCAAAATCACAAAAAAATTTCTCACTTCATTTAATTGGAAAGTGATTTTTTTTCTGGGTTGGCTGGGTCACTTGGCTAGTATGGCACTGATTCATAAGATTATAAAATTTTTCAGATATTCTTGTTTTTAAATATTCTGTTTTGTAGCTGCTACACATTTCCTCAGCAAGTAATTTTCTCCTACACTATTTATTTTATATTAGAACACAGCATTCTCCTGGAAGAATTATTAAATACAGGCTGTATTTAACACTCGAATTTTTACTGCATCTCTATAGAAGTGTCCATACAAAACGGGATAAATCTCCACTTCAGAATTTCACTAATTTTTCCTCGCAACACTAACTTTTTAATATAAACAGCTTCTAATATGTTATATCTTTCATGCATGTTATCATAATTAAACAACATAAACACATCTGAATTTTGTAATCCTAATGTACATAGAGCTCATAACTAGACAGTGAGTTATGGCCAGGGCTGTTGACAATTTGTAATCCACAACACAAGAAAATATAGATTTTCTTCTCTGCATAAAGACCCTATTTGATCCTTACTTCTTACTAAGTCTGCTTGTCTTTGTGCCTCTCCCACAGGCTCTCCTGGCCAAGAAGAGAGAGCCAGATTCCTATTGTCCTTTACTTTTGGCTGGCAACTGTCTGTTTGGAAGTTTGTGAATTGTGTATATCTAAGTTACTGTAAATTATGCTGAATGCCAAAATGAATTTAATCTTAAACTTATCAGTGCTTTGCAGATACCATCTCTCAGAAACATTTCATTCTGGAGGACTCTGTCCATAGTGATCCTTCTTTGAAGACATCCCATCCCTGGAGCTATTAAGATGCATTTAGCTTAGAATGCATGACCCATCTTGAAGACAATGTGAAGTCTATAGATAGGACATTAGTGGCAGTTGTCACATAGCAGGAGAGATAAATTATTTTGTTCAAACTTGGGCTTATTCAGTTTAAAATACAATGAAATATATATCTGGAAAATCTTCCTCATTTTTATTATGAACAGAAAGAAATGGGTTTTTTAACAATAAGTTCTCATACTCATTTTATAATTACTATCATTTTAATTGTCAAACTTGGTAAAGAAATCTCTCTCAAAAGGTTTTAAGAATCCTTTCACATTATATAGACCTGAAGGGGGTGGGGGAAGGGTGGAGAAACAGTAGAATAACAGCTAACAATTTGCTTGCTCTAGAAGTAGATTTCTCTTTCCTTCACAGTAAACTGCTAGTAGAGTTTCAGGTTTTGTGTTAGTCTTCTCAATTAAAAATAAATTGTACAAGACTGTGAGTGGGTTTTGATATAAAAATTTTCACCATCTAATGAAGGACTCTTCCAAAGGAGAATTTGAAAATATCATATGCAATGGGTTGAAAGGGGGTAGAGGTGAAGTGTTTCTTCTGTATTGTGGATTCCAGAATTGTTTTCTCAGTTCTGAAGGACTAAGAAAAAAATAAGCATGGACACGTACGTTTTAAATAAGTTTCCCTTGCTGAACAGCTTCAAAAGGACAATACAGTTGAGCAACATAGCCAGTCTAAAAAAACACTCATCTATTCACTTAAGAGTTAATAACTTCTTGTGTGCAAGTACATGAACAGAAGGCCATAGAAAAACCTTAGTTTAAGTGTTAAGTACATTCTAATTTAAAACTTGTGATGGATAATTTTCAGGTGGATCTGATCTGGCAACATTTTCCCTTCAACTCCAGTCAGTGTACTTTTTAAGGGAAATAATTTGCAGAATTCCACCTGTACCTATAGTATTCCAGATTTCCATGATGTTTTCTATCAAGTTTCTAGAAAGCTAAAGCTCCTAAAATGCTTTCATTTAAGGGAAAGAAAAAAGCCATATTGAAAACATCCACTCCTTCTGCCAGCAATATCAGTCATCATCACTGATGAAGATGTCAGTCTGAACTACCTGCTGGGTAAATAGTCATAAGTCTGCAGAGTAGCTTATACTTCAATAATATCCACAAAGTCATAGTTCCCATTGGTATACATAAGCAGATTTATCAAAATACACTTATTTATACATTTTAAGTAAACAAATACTCCTCTATATGCTTAGGTCAATACATTTTCTTTTCAGTAGACCAGCACACGTCAGAGAACACGCAGCAGGGACTTTTTGGTGGCTCATGCTCCTGATCACCAGACAGAAAAGTTAATGAGGGTCCTCAGTGTGAGTAATAGTCTCAGTTACAAGTCTTAGCAAAATTAATGTGCTTACTCTTGGAAGAAGAGAAAAGGTGTATATGAGGTATGAGGATAAACAAAAAAAAAAGTGGTAAATGGGAGAAATTATGAGCTGTAGTGGAGCTTCTTTGTTTGAAAACACAGGAAAATTCTCTTTCCTGTCATTCATTCAGGACAGGAAACAAAAAGGAGTGAGAGATGTTTGTCTCCTGGTCAAGCAGTGAAGGGAAGACTGAGAAACTTCTAGAGAGATGGATAGAAGGCTGTCAATGGCTGGTGATGTTGCAGACAGCAAATCCCTGAAAGCAGGATAATCATATAGTTTTGTAGTCCTAAGGAAACTCAGATCTAGAAAACTGCTAAAGAACTGGATAGATAACAGTAATTAAAATGAGAGAAAATGTCCTGAATGTGCTGGAGAGCCATAGCCCAAAGTTCAGAGATCTAGCATGAAGTTGGGATTTAGGAGTTCTTAAACATTTTCCAACTTACCAAGATTACATTTTATTTAATGTTTGCTGTATTCATTAGGTACTGTTGCAACCGAAGAGCAAGATTCTACATTCAGAAACAATTAAAAAGAAAACTTTACTCAGACTTTTACTTTGAGTTTTCACTGCAACTTTGAATATTCACTGCTGTACACAGCTTCTGTTCCCTACACCAATAAAATCAGTCACCATCCCTGGAGGTATTCAAAAAACATTTAGATGTGGCTCTTTGAGACATGGTTTAGTAGTCATGGTGTTGTTGGGTTGATGGTTGGACTAGATGATCTCAGATGTCTTTTCCAACCTTAATGATTCTATGATTCTATGAAAATAAGTGTATGCAAAATATGCAATGGGACAAATTGCATCTGTTGAAGACAAATGGAGAATCAAAGTGACTACGACAAATCTGTAGCAAGTGCAAAAATTTGGCAAGTGAGTGTGATTCTGCAGGATTTTTTTAGGAAATCCATACTGGCTAATGGTCTGTCTGAAGCAGTGGCCACAAACAACACCAAGGGAAGATTAAGAACAACAGAAACAAATTATAGTTCCCTCTGATACCGTCCTGTCATCTAATTACATTCTGCTTTGAGGATTTCCTGAACTTAATGTGACTTCTTTAACCTCTTTGGATCTCTTTTCTTTATGGTCACAGATATTTTTACATGCACAGTAACCTATGGTCAGAAATTTTTAAAGTTTGTTATTTTTCCTATTAAGAACTAGGTCCTTTTATTTGGTTTGAGCTTGGCTTTTATTGCCTTCATTTAATAATCTCTTATTTTTGTAATAGGAGAGACAGGAAATAGTATTTTCCTATTCACAAATTTTGTGATCATTTTGCAGGCTTCTGGCATTTCCTTTATGTGGCCTCATTTCCAGGCTGCAGAGCATGTTTTCTGAACTATTTGTTATATGTAAGATCTTTCATGCTTTTGAACACTCTTGTCTTTCTCTGAATCTTTCTCAGTTCTACTGAATATTTTTTGGGGGATAGAAGATCAGACCTGCACAAGGTTTTCAAGATTTGAGAAAAATGCAGATTTATACAATGATTTCACTATTTTTATTTCTTTCCCTCTATTTTGTAATATTTTCAAACATTTGAGTCAGGTTTTGGTCCACTACCAAGTACTGAGACTATATTTTCATGGAACTATGTGTCATAATCACAAGGTCTTATTTATGTCTTTTAGTGATACACTCCGATCCATCTGCTTTACAGATAAACGGGTCCTCTCGTGTATCACTTTACACTTCTCTATACTGAACTTTGCTGTTTTTTTGTTAAGCCACTTAGTCTTGTAAGGCTTTTCTTCATTCCTTGCAGATGGCTCTCATCTTTACCACTTTGACTAACTTCTATCGTTCCATAGAGCTTTCTTTAAAGTTAACATTCAGAGAGTTTACCTATCTTGGCTGTCTGGCAGAGGATTGATATAGGCAAAGAGCACTCTCACAAGCCATCATAAGGAAACATTGCTTTTCACAAACTGATTTACTTTAGCCACCATTACATCTTTAGTTCAGACTTGGTGTAAGGAAAGAAATGACAGGCACTCTAATGGAGTAGCAGCTGCAAGAATGCATCATCCAAATTAACTAAAGAAGTCCCAGCAAAGACAGATACCTTTGATCTGTTGTTATATTATCTCAAAATGAACAGAGAGCTTTGGAAACCTGGAAATATGACAACGGAGACAGAGACTTTTCTCTAAATAAGAAGGGGAAAGTGATGTTTTTCTGAGGAGTATCTGGTATTAGTCTGTGATCCTTTAAAGTTGACAAGTTAGAAGGACTGAAACTCATGTAAGAAATTGGGCTTTTGTCATTCAGTTTAAATGTGTAATATTGCCTAATAACTGAGAGGATTAGTGGTGAAAAAATCAATGAATAAGCAGTAAGGTAGATAAGTTGCTTGCTAAATCTTGACTCAGCAGTTTTAACTTGCAGAGATTTAAGTTCATATTTTCTTCTCTTTCAGTACTACTGGCTTTACAGCCTATATAATTTTCCTTCAGAATTTCAAGCATAGTTACTACTCAGAGAACAAAGTAAAGCAAAATACTATGTTTAAAGCACTTGATACTTCCAGTTTTTGCAGTAAAATTGTATGAAGTAAGAAATATTCCAGCTCATACAGATGAACACAGTTTGAAATGAAAGATCTATAATCTGTAAAGAATTTTTAGATTTAAATCAATACAGTCTAATCAACACAACCAGGAAAGTTATGCATTGTTCTAGGTTTCAAATATACACATCTATTAGATTGTAACTACCATTATAAACAAGGACTTTTAAAACAACGAAAAGGGAATTCAAACTTTCTTACAATGTTGGGTTGTAAAGATGCAAGTTAGTGATAGGAGAAGATATAGGTATAATCCCAGACTGTGCACTTTTCTTAAAATGGAATCAAGCTGTGGCAAGCAAACTGCCTTAAAAACATTCATAAGCAACCGTATCTGTGCAAAATAGCGAAGTGCAGAAACACTAATGCATTATTGAGAAAAATATGAAAACACCATCTGAAAAGACACTTTTTACTGTTGTTTGTATTGATGGAAAGGAAGGGGTCTATTTGATTTACTTGCTGCTGTTTATACTTCTTGACATGGGAAAGTTTATTTTCCTACAAAATATATAACATAAACCCATAATAGTGTCAACTGTGTGCCAGTGAGTTTATTACAAACTATGCCTGTATGCAAATTGGGAAGTTAACATGTGTTTGGATTTGTCTTGGTTTCTTTTTATTTCTTTTCACTTCCTGAAATTAAGTTCTCTGCCTACTTTTTAAAAAGATGTTTGACTCACAAGCACCCCCACAAACAGATTGGGAATGAAGCAGAACTGGTCAAACAGGAAGATGATATGCCTACATCTTCCATGTGATGAGAGGCTGGAGTGGTTTTTCAGGGCATGTTCCACCACGAGACTTAAAGTAGATGTCATAATTTCCTGTTGGCTGTTTGTAGGGAAGTTGCTGCTGTTTTTGGAGGTTAGCTACAGTTCTTGGAAGTTCATCACCGGTGTTCCTATATGACTCCTACATCACAGCTGTTAAAAACAACACATGCCTGGTGTTAGCAGTTGTTGTAGAGAAACCAGCTTTGAACAGTATCAAAAGTTGTCATTCAGGGCTGCGTTAGCATCTTGATTATCTTCTAAACTCCTGAAATTGATGATATCTGCAACTTCTTGGTAATTTCATAGAATCATAGAATCATAGAATTGTTAACATTGGAAAAGACCTCTGAGATCATCTAGTCCAACCATCAACCCCTCCCCTCCTCCCCCCTCTCCCCCCCAAAAAAAGAAAAAAAAACAAGCAAACAAATAACCAACCTAATCAAACAAAAAACAAATGAACAAGAAAAGAAAAACAAAAAAACCCAAACCACCATGTCTGCTAGACCATGTCTTGAAGTATGACATCTAGACATTTTTTGAATACCTCCAGGGATGGGGACTCCACCACTTCCCTGGGCAGCCTGTGCCAATGTTTGACCGCTCTTTCAGTAAAGAAATTTTTCCTAATATCCAATCTAAACCTCCCCTGGCGCAACTTGAGGCCATT
>VZTL01063795.1:9517-36555 GCA_013400535.1 Scopus umbretta
AAAAAAAAAAAAGGTAAGGCAACAGGTTTTCTTCCAGCAAGTTGTTTGCAGATCTGCATTCTCAGGCTTTTTCCTTTGTATTGCATAGGTTATCTGTTTGTTGGATCCAAATTACAAAACAGCTGCTTGAATTCCCACTGGCTTGTTTCACTCAACATCTAGTAAAGGGCAGGGGAAATGCACCTTATATGTAAAGTATTAAGTGCTTCCTATTAGGACAGTGGACTTCAAAGCAGATTCTTCTGGATTCTTAAGGATTTGCAAAAGAAATATTTGGAACAGACTGTAGGTTTGGGACAGCCAGAGGAAGAGGCTGCTGACAAAGCATACCAGTAACTGTAGCTATCAAAATTGCCACTACTTTTGCAATTAAGCTTCTTAAGGAAAAAACTTTTTTAAGAAGGTACCTATTTAAAACTAGTTCCTGCTTTCAATGTTGCAGGTAATAGGTGAGCATTATTTTCATTAGGACACAGGGCTAGCTTCTCTCTGGTGAAATGATTAATTAGTATTTATTCAAACAGCCAAAAAGACAGGCCATATCAATAGAGATGTGCATATGACCCTTTTTTCACTTAGCTCAACTGCTACACTCACTGTATACAGGCAAGATCCAATTCATAAATCAGGCAGTGGTGTTCCACTGGGCTTGCCAGCCCAAGCACTTGTGCCTTGTAATTGTAAAAGTGATTTTTTAACATGTTGCTACCTGGTTTATTTTTATCATATTAAATTTTGACCTTTAATGTAGATACTGTCACAATGATTGTAACCTGGAGAGCAGTAGCATATCACCTGGTTTATTCTAACTCACACAGTTTTCCTAGTCTGCTGTGTTTATGCAGCTACTTTGGACTAAGAATGGGCTAAGAATGCCCTATCTGCATGAGATGATCCTTCTTATGAAATGTATTTTTCAGGAGCCTGAGAAATGTACTGTCTTGAGGTAAAAGGCAAATAGCAGAGAGGCAACTGTGTGAAGGAATGAAGAATAGATACCTGTCTGTAAATTTGGTGCTATGTCTCAAAAGAAGAACTTACCTCTGCTGCAATATTTCAGTATAAAAAGTCACTTATAGGATTGAAATAATAATGTTTTTTATGTTTTGAAAGTACAACATATAAGCGAAAGATCCGAAATCTGGGAAATGTTATGCATGCTTTGACTCAGTCCTACTTAACTTTTATTAGTAGTATAAGACCATGGAATGTGACAGGTTACAAGGAAGTAGGCAGTGCTAGAAAGGCCTTTTGAATGGTAACTTCAAACACAGTCTCTTTGGTTATCAGTCTATTTAGGTGTGTTATAAATAGCAAAGATAGATTGTTAGATACTTTTAATAGGAAAGAGCAGGGGCAGGACAGGGAAGTAATAAGTTATATGAGATACCAATCATATTTCCATCAACAGAAAATGACTCATGATTCATAAAAGCCTTCTTTATACTAGAATACATTGTTTAGAATTATGTTTAAAAATTAAACAAAACATCTAACTTTTCAGCAGCTGCAACTTCCTGGCCTGATTTCCAAGGGACATTCTATAAATAAAACACATATTTCAAAGCCTGAATTCTCATTAGAAGAGCCTATAGGCAGCTTTGGTGGGATATTGTTTTTCAGCACAGCCTTATTAATTTACCCGTTGAACAATGCTTTTGCAAGGAAAGCAATGAGTAAGGAGTATGTTTTGAGTTGGCAAGTCAGAATAAAGCACCTTGCGAAAACAAACATGTAAAAAAAAAAAAAAAGATCTCTGCAAAATCCAAAGCAAAATTTATGCCAAGATTTCTGTTCTGAATAGCAGTGTACAGCAACATGGTGAGATTTCAATCAATTCACCACCTGTGAATAATCCTCTAAATAAAGGTATAAATTTCACAGTAAATCCTTCTGCAATGCTTTCAAAGCCCTGCGCATTAACAATAAAATATACAGTGCACAATTCAATATGGGGATCTACAGGGGAAAAAAGAAGCCTAGAAGATAATCCTTCTGTCACTTTCTTGTCACACAGGCTATTTGCACGTACTTATGTAAAAGAACCAGATTCTCTTCTGGTGCCTTTTGCTGAGTGTCCTGATTTCAGCTTAATTCGGAGTTCATTTTCTTCCTAGTGGCTGACATAGTGCTGTGTTTTGGACTTAGTATGAGAACAATGCTGATAACACCCTGATGTTTTAGTTGTTGCTCAGTAGTGTTTGGTCTAGTCAAGGACTTTTCAGCTTCCCATGCTCTGCCAGGTGCACAAGAAGCTGGGAAGGGGCACAGCCAGGACAGCTGACCCAAACTGACCACAGGGCTATTCCATACCATATGGCGTCACACTCAGTATAGAAACTGGGGGGAGTTGGCCGGGGGGCAGCAATCGCTGCTCGGGGATGGGATGGGCATCGGTCGGCAGGTGGTGAGCAATTGCATTGTGCATCACTTGTTTTGTATATTCCTTTATCATCATTATTATTATTATTTTCTCTTCCTCTGCTGTCCTATTAAACTGCCTTTATCTCAACCCACAGGTTTTAGGGGTTTTTTTTTGTTCTCTTCCCCATCCCGCCAGGGCAGGGGGAGGGTGAGCGAGCGGCTGTGTGGTGCTTGGTTGCCGATCGGGGTTAAACCACAACACTGAGATGCCATAGGACTCCGTAATACAGAACGCATTACAGGCACTGGAGGGCACGCCTTAACTAGACACTAGAAGAGAGGAAAGTCTGCTCTGAAAAGTCTTTCCCACCCTTTATTATTAAATTCTGGTGTCAGGGACGGAGGCTCACAATATCTAGGAACAACTGAGCTACCTTGAAGCCAACAGAGGCAGAATGTGGACACATCATCCAGTGCTTGTTGGCAAGCTATTTTAGTGTAGGGACAGAAGACCACACCCCAGTGATGTTCCTCTGTTTATGACATGTCTGAATACACATTTGTTTTGTTGTTTGCTTGTTTTAATTGCCTGTACTTAGCCAGAACAATGTATGAGATCTGGTGTGTCTCCTAACTTAAATAATACAGATATAGCCATTACTAAATAAATGGGTCAGGTACGACACCCTGACCAAGTGGCACAACAGAGCGTGGCTTGTGTCTGTGCACTTAAACTCTCATCCTTCCTCATGCCCTCTGCCTCCCCCAGATAAGGTGGCTACGTCCAGGCTGCTAACCATGAGCAGTGCCTCGCATGAGCTATCCCCTGAACAAAGGCCAAGCACTGACTGGGAGAGTAAGCCTTCGAATGAGCCATAACCATGCCAGGGAACATGCTAAGAGTGAGGAGGCACAGATGATTGTGGCCCAGCACTCAGTCTGTGTCCTGGCCTTGTTCTGTTTACTGGAATAGACAGAGCACATAGCCAAAGGGGTCAGGATGAGAGCACAGCACTGAATGTTTTTAGCACACTAGGGACACTTGCCCTGCTGGCCTTGGCAATGTTTTCTCATGCACCACTTCTGTGCATATGTTCATTCCCTTCCCCTCCTTGCTTTCCCCTGCCTGCACCCTACCTTTTCGTGCATGTCTGAGAGAGATGATCTGAGCAAAAAGCCTGTGATTATACTTTGTCCTGATTGTGTCCTCTAATGATTGGAAACTCTTAATCTGCACAGCCATATGAAGGCCAGGCAAATCTAGTCCAGGAGCCCCAGTCACAGACTTGGAATGAAGGACTGCAATTCTACCACCCTTTAAAAAAATAATGTTCCCAGGAACGTGCAGGACTGTAGAAGGCTGCCTGCTGCCCTGCCAAGGAGCCTGCAATAGCGTGTATATTCCTGTGTACTTCTGCAGAAATTGCATAGTTTAATTTTTCACTTGGTTTGATTCCAAAGGAATCCAGAGCTCTAACCCAAGCCACCCTGTGTTACGCACCAGTGTAAGACATTGATGGGCAGTGTATGCCTCTGTGGGCAAAAGTAAAGAGAACCTTGTTAGAGTGGAATAATTGTTGTCACAAGTAATAATACTGGAACTGAGTATTCTCTCCTGTTAATGTGGCAGCAGTGTGAGTAGTAATGCTATCACAGAAAAGGCAGTGGTAGAAAGGATGAATTTATTATATGGGTGACTAAGGTGAATTCTCTCCATTTAATGTAGGTGAGTTTGTAAAGTGAGTAAAATGCTCTCCCAGTGACCTGTGAGTTCATGCCCTGCTGCCTTCCAGCAAGACAAGAGCTCCCTATTGCCCAAAGCATTTTTCAAAATATTGTATAAGATCTAAAATCACTGAAGTGTTTGAAAACCTTTCCAACACTAAATTTGGCTGTCTGTGAATGGTGGAAACCTGGTGGAGTGGCAAGAATTACTTTCAGGGTGTCCTGGGCCAGACCTTAAAAGCTGAGAGTGCAGCTTGATTTTGGCCAGCGATCCTATGGGCACAGATCGGTTAAGATGTGCAACCCATGAGCATCGTTTAGAAGAACTGTCGGTAAAGAGGTGTGTGTGCTTGGACGTTGTTTTAGTTCTTTTTATGGTTTACAGAGCAATTAACCAAAGAGAAGTTGTCATCTTAACAGAATGCTGCAACAAGTTATCTTCATCAGCCAAAATCCAGATCAGGGATCTAGAAAACTAGAAAACAAACACAGAATCATGGACATAAAACTGTGCAAGGGGGAGGAGGCATACAGCTTCACAAACTCCAACACAGGAGAGCTGATCCTACTCACATTGAGATCAGGGACAAACTGTCCACTGGTTTTGAACCAAGAACTGGTTTGAAATTAAGATAATAGGAAAATTTCCTTTTTATTTGCCTCTCTCTTTTTTTTAAGAGTTTATTATTTTGCTTATTTGAAAGTCTATTTCCTCCATCCTAAGAAGGTTTTTTTCCATGATCAGAGATGTCTTACATTCCTCAAGTGCAATTCTTTTCCAATAAAATGCTTTATGTTCCATATCAAACATTAACATTTCCAGATTGTAAACTTGAGGGGTTTAATAGATTTATTCTTGTTTTCTATTAGTGTGAAGCTAAGATTGTGAGGTTAACATTTAGCATGCTGTGGAGGCTGAGCCATTCTTTCTTTGTCCATGACTTTTCTCTGTGGTGAAACCAAACTGCTAAAATAAACCAGGAAAAGCAACACTTTCCTGAAGTGGCTGAGGTTTGAACAATTGTAGTTTTAACATTTAATGCAACAAATTAAAAAGATGCATATAAATATAAAATTATTAATACCCCAAAAAGCAAAGATTTAGTAAGAAAATACCCTGTAACTTAATACTTACTAGAGAACAAGTGACTACCTCAGAAAACAGAGGTAGGTGAGAACAATACAGAAAAAGCTAAGCTAGTGCAAATTGACATTAATTCCTTTATGATGAGTTATGACACCATGGATGTGGGCAGTCACCAACTTGAGAAATGTCATAGGCTGGAACTCTGGGTTACTGTAGTTCCCAAATTCCCTACCTGAGTCGTGGGCAAGAAAGAAGGGATTTGCAAACCCGCTGTTTCCTGGTATTGCTAGAGGGCAGATGGAAAGCTCCCATCAGTTTATTACTGTAACATTAAGTCACAGTGTGAAAATGATTGAGATCATGCCTTACATAAGCTCTTGACCAGTTCTATGCTGAACTATGGGAAGGCTGGGGCAGAAGGGCCACCTTGTGTGCTGACCAGGGACAAATAAAATCCCTTTTACTTGCCTGATCAGAAGCTCTGGTTGTACCTATTGGGCATTACCTAAGCCCCCCTTAAACACGCAAACAACCAAAACTCCCTGTTGTTCAATTCCTGGTTAGTGATTGAAACTGTTTTAAGTATTTACAGTAAGCTGTGTTTGGATTCTCAATGGATAAACAAGCTATTTTTTTATGTAAATCTTATGTCTGTAAAACAAACAAGGCATCTGATTCATTGTTCCTGTGTGGGAAAAATGCAACTTACTATGAAAAATCACACTAAGGGGTTTTTATTATTATTTTTTAAATAAAAACAAACAAACAAATAAACCTGTAACTAAAAATACATTTGCAGGTTCACTGACAGGAACAGCCACAAAGTAACGTGGAACATAGGTTTTGATCCAGTGTATGAATACAATGTGAATGAACTAGCCAGTTCTAGATGTCTTAATACTTGGGCTGATTGGCTGCCTGTATATGTAATGTGCCATATTTCCTACCTATCCCCCTCCTCACCCTCATCAATTAAATGCTTGTTGATATGGGAAGAACTTTAAGTCATTTTGAAAGCTGATTTTAGTGCAGCTTGGCTCATAGAGATATCCCTTCAAATTTTCTACGGCACTCAAAGTAAAGGAGTGATTGTCTGATACTGGGAGCATGTAGCAGAGCTCTTTAAGAAAGTAAGAACTTTATGTTAAGTTTAAGGTTAATTCAGTGTACTTAATTACACCTCCCCAGGAATAACTGGAGAGATAGAAAAGAAATGGTAATGTGAATAGACATGAGTTAAGGAATTAATAACTTTGCAAGAAAATTCTATAGTCAAACTGACCTTTGTTGATGGAAATAAATTGGTAGAGAGCTTAAAAATAGTAAGATGGATCCAAATGGTCTCACATTCGGATCCCAAGATTGCAGCTTGGTTTCATGGCTAATATTGGAGCCAGCAGGCACATAGCACACTCAACCAGAGGGCTACAGCAAGACTACCTTGGATGTACACCAGTCACGACTTAAGCTTTATTTGCCTAAATAAAAGAATGAGTCTTGCTTACTGACTACTGGCTAAGCCAGATAAGGCAAACAAGAACATATTTATCTGGCTAAGAACAGACAGATTTTTTTTTTTTTTTTCTCTTGTGCTTTGAGGTGACCCTGTGTAGGCAAAATATGATTTCCCCTCCCCTCCACCCCCCCCAGAAAGCATATAGCATGGTTTTGTATTTGTCTCAACAGAGTGTGTTTAATTGGGTTCAGCACTGGCATAAATTGACAGTACAGATTTCCGGTCTAGAGCCAGTTAATATTTACTGCAGATGTATATCAGGACTCTTACAGGCCTGCAAAAATGGAGCTGCTGAGGGAGCCTATGATGCAATATATTTGTGTTCTTGGTGGAACAAGTAAGCTGTAACTTAAGGTGTAGCAGATTACTGGATATGCTTCATAGGTCAACTCATGGAATAATGTCAGCTAAAACCTCCCAACAGTGATTCTCCAACTCTTTCTCTTCCACCAACTGTGTGGAAAGAAGAAGAAGAAGGAGAGAAAAAAAAAAAAAAAGGAAGAAAATTCTGGCAACTGCAGTCTTTTATTTAGAGCAGGCTCTGCTTGACATGTGAACAGTGCAACGTCCTTTCAGTTTTGTCTGTGTTTTTCTCTTATTCATACATTTCAAATATTCCAGTAGTTTTACTACTTTGGTAGCTAAGTTATGGTCTATTCATCACATTTACTACTTTTAACGCGGTTTCTTTGCCCTCAATGTAACGTGTATACTAAAATGGGTTTACTGCAATACATGAGCATGTGTGAGAATAATGATTATTTTTTAAGTATCAGCAGCAATGTTTCTGTTAAGAATTTCAGATCCTGACAACTGTACTTAAAATGCCAAGTAGCAAAATTTCAATGTTCAGTTTGTATGGCACCTGGAGGTAACTGTACTAAAAGGCTGCTCTCACTATCTGTATTGGGTATCAGCTGAGAAGTTTAAGACACAAGATTAATTTCATTCCTAGGAGCTATTATTAAGTTATCCTTTGTGTAACAGTGATTGAAGTGTTTTGAATGAATATGAAAAAATATTAAATACATAAATACTAAAAAGTTAACAGACAGTTCTATACTCTTACAGATGTGTTAAATGTTAAGTAAATATGTGAAGGTGCTCAAAAAACACCTTAACTTTTTGTGCAATATTTACTTGGAGTCACAGGGAAACAACTTTATTTCATCTTTCTTTTATGCAGACTGGCAGCATTTTTAAAACAGCTCTTTCACATCAGCTCTGTACATAACTGTTCTGTTTTGGCTGGCTAGTATTATTTGCTGAAATACCTCTTCTTATCTTCCATCTCTTTGCTGGCTGTTGTCCACTTTTCAGCTACTCCTCTGCATCTTCTGACGTGTCGGACTTCTTTGGGAGACGATTTATAGTGCTTTAGATTGTCTTTTTATGTAGCCTGCTTTCGTTATTTTTTTTTTTTTAGTAGGATGTCCCACTGTTGTATTAGTAAGGAGATTTTTTGTGAATAACTTTGAAGATGGCTCTCAGTGTGTTGCAACTGTGTGGCAGTGATGAAGGAATAAGGTTATTTAGTTTGGAGCCATAGTTCTTAAGACTTTAATTAAGATTTTCTTCTGATATGACAGAAAAGTTTCCATGCTTGCATTTCAAACTGGATGCCTTACTGTTTTCATTGTCACCGTTCTGTAATTGTTCGATGACACTAAGAACAAGAAACACCTCATGCTTTCTTTTGCAGGAAATAGTATAGAAAGATGTCTCCTCATAAGGAATGATAGAGGACAGTAAGGGATTGTAATTTTTTTCTTTCTTTTTTTTTTTTTTTTTAAAAAAAGCTGGTTTTAATAAAAACCTGGAATTACTCGTGTGTAGTCCATCAAGGCTTTTATGATCTTCAAAACAGGGAATGGTTTTTGTTCCAGCTGAAGTCACATACCAGAGTGATGAGCATCAGAAACCCTAGAGAGGCAGGAAGACAGATGTCCTATAAGGTTAAATTCTTTTCTTCTCTGTGTTGACTTTTTCTGTAGAAGATACCATGATGTGGCATTAGCTCCAACTCTCACTTTTAAAAGTAAACTGAATAGTTATTTCAGGCCATATTCTTATTGTCCCTTGTTTTAATTTCCGGTTTTACATGTGTTGTAAAGCTCAACAAGACAATTTCTGTTGTGAGACCTAAACACAACTTTATCATAGTGTATTAAAAAACATGATGACGGTTATTTGGTTAGCCACCAATTTCCTTTCTCATGCTCTCAGTCTCAGATTACTAAACTATCATCTGGCATTCTCAGACATGCTAACTAATTACCCTGTAGTACACAAATAAAGAGCACATTTTACAAGTAATGTGTGGGACGTACTAACTAATGTCAATTCATAAGTTGCCTGGATACAGCTTTTATTTGCGTTTAGGATTATTTAATTAACTTCTTAATTATAAAGTACAGAGAACTGAAGCATACAGTCCAAAGTCTAGTCAATGGAAAAACTCAATAGACTGTAATGGACTTTGGATCAGACACCTACTGCCATGGTTGTCAACTATATTGTAGTTGCAACATAAAAGGTGAAAATTAAGAGGGCCTTAAATGAAGTTCAAGGAGGCTGTGTGGAGGGGGAGGATGCCATTAGGCATACCAGATTAATGAAAATACATTTGTAGAGAGCATTGTTCAACAAGTGTCATACAGAAAAGTAAAAGAGCTTTGAACAGCTGCCTAAGTGAACTTTGTTAGTCTTTCAAATAGGCTAAGCATGAAGGTCCTGTGGAAGAAGAACTATATGTAGTAATGGGTAGTGTTCTCTGTCTGCTTTATATTGGCCCTTCTTATGTTTTGGGATACAAGTTGCAGGAAATAGTAAATGTTTGATATCAGCTGAAACATGAGTGTATCGTCAAGCTGCATTAGGCTGCTGTGCAAGTTGAGATGGGGCCATCGGTTGGTGGTTTGTTTTTTGGGTTTTTTTGTTTGTTTTTTTAAAACTCAGTTAGAGGTACAAAGAGTCCACAAAACCTTAAATGTATGCTGTCTATTCTAATACCCTCTGAAGCAGGTTTAGGGTAGGTGAAAACACTGTAATATTAATGTATACTTTACTATGGTGGTGTCTGCCATACCTGGTTAAATAAAAGGATCCATGTACTTCCTACTGCCTTGACAATCTAAGCCAAACATGATCCCATGAGCTATGATATGCAGAGATGGTAAAATTCCTACCGTATTACTCTAACTGTGTGGAAAGGGGAGAGATGGCAATGGGCAATGAACCCATCCAAGAGCACTGAAAATTCAAAGGGTAATGAATGCCTGGTGCAAGTGATGGAGAAGATGCAGAGATGAGGGCCAGGAACGAACAGGCACAGACCTGATGAACTCTGTTCCTTTGGACCAGAGGCAAAGACAACCCAGAGCAAAGTGAGATTTTTCTGGTCTTCTCTGGAGGCATGACTGATGGCTTGCTGCCTTCTGTGCTCATCCTTGTAGATGCAGAGACTTTCTCCTTGCTTATTCTACTTTGAACCTGTAGCATGAACTAAAGCAGTGGGAAATTTATGCATGGCATGGATGGATGGAGCTGTCTTGTCTGAAACGGAGCCATCTGATGGGATGTAAGGTCACTGTATTTGTTTTCTAAAATGTTTTTTTACAGAGATTATGGTTTACTGATTATGAATACTTTCAAAGACCTGCTTAAACAAAAGATGTGAACTTAAACCAGTCTGCTTTATTAGAAGCCAAAGGTTTGTATTTGCTGTACCGAATTGAATTTTCTACTGCCCTAATATGACTGGAATGGAAAATAAGATAAAATTTTACATTTAAAAATTAAATGAAAAAACATCTTTTTCAGCAGTTAAAGTTAGATAACTATAGTTGCGCACATATATATACATAGGTTGAACACCACCTCTTTCTACACTGCTCCAGAATTTTGCTCTCATACTGAATCCCTTCTGACTCGTTGCAAGAGAGGGGCTCGACTCCTCTGCAGTGATGATGTGGTAGATTTGATTCACAGCCTAACAGAGTTAAGGTGTTTCATGCATGACAGCTTAATAAGAAATAAATCCTCAGGATGTTTATTTGAGTGTTATTTACCAGACTTTGTTTATACCAGTACCAAATCCATCTCATCTATTGGATTTTTTGAGATTATATGCAGTTGAAATACTAAAGACTAAGGTCTTCAGAAAGATTTCCTTTACTTTGGTACAATCTGTCCCTAACCCAGCTTTTACACACTCTTATGGTAGCTACCTTACAGCCCATTAGTCCTTCAGGAAAGCTGATCAAAGTTTTATAATGTCTCTTTCCCTGCCCCCACCCCCAGATGATTTGCCAGAAGCCAGGAGTTTCTCTCTAAAATCTCTTTCTTGCTTCATTATTTCCTGGCGATTCTGAGCTGGTTCTTTGTTTTCTATTCCAAGAGTCTGGAATGCCACAATATTTCTCATTCAATTTTTGATGAAGAGCTGTCTGGCTGTCACGTAAAAGTTTCAGTGTCCCATTCCCAAAATTCATAATAACTTTATTTAATATTTTAACACACCATTGTTTTACTTAAAACAATATATCTAGTGGTTTTGTAACAGCGATGGTATGGAGATTTAAGGGAAGTAAGGTGCGTAAGGATATATTGCCTCCCCTTCTACAACTTGCTTCTCTTAGAAGAAAAATGAAAAGAAAACTGCTTCACCCAGTTCTGCCTTATGCAGTTATTCTACAGTAACTGGAAGAATATATTTTTAATATTTTAGAAGTGTGCAATTCATTCCTGAAAGCCAGTTCTTTTCACCTGTTTGTTGCCCTTCTTTCGCCTTTCTGAGCTCATTGGGATAACTAATAACTTTTTTTTTTTTTTTTTTTGGTGTGTGTGTGAGTGGTGTCTAGCATACTATAAGTACCAACATCAGGACACAGGAAACAGTGGCACATAAACCTGGAGAACAGTATGTCCAAGACACACGTTTGCATGGGAAGAACATGTCCCTAAGCCCCTTTTCCATCATCTAGTGCTTCAAGCAATTCTGGCCATCAGATTGCTGACCTGTAACAGACATCTTAGTGTAAAACCTGAAGTGTGCAGGCATGGCACTCAGTGTCCACTAAATATCTAGATTAAATCAGCAAAACTGGCCTTGTTCACCATTAAATAAAATAGAAAGTCCTGAATACAATGTGTTTTAGCATGCTAGCTATTTTGCTGAAAAAAAAAACCAAACACTTTTTTTGTCGTGGATTGGCACAATGGAAGAGGTGTTAATATATCTTTGCTATGAAGGAAGTTTACAATACGAAAATGCTCCACAAGGATGACTTTCAAGCTGATTTTCCTCTGGGCTTTGGCCTTGAAATTCCAAATAATAAGATACTGAAAAGAATAATGCTGTAACTTGAAATAATTCTCTAAGAAATGTACTGTCTTAAAAAAAAAACAAACACACCACCAAACATTCTGCCTCTCACACTTTCCCCTTCATAAGAAGCCCTCTCAACAAAGTAAAAAGAAAATACTTTCCTCTGCCCATTTCAGGCTACAAACTACATAATCCCTTTGCTTCTTATTTTGGTTAGCAGCTTGGACTCCCTTACTCCACAACTAACCTGAAAAAATATTATGCCTTAGATCGTTTCAAGAGAACAAATTCCAAAACAAGCAAAGAAACAATAGACAATTTTTTTCCTCAAGAAAAAAAAAAGGTAATTAATTATCCTTCTAAGAAGGATAGATAATCATTTGCAGGCATTTTTTTTATCAACAAAAGTACAATTTATATATATTTTTAAGTCAGGAAGGAAAAAAAACGCATACACAGTAGTTTTGAACTAGCTTCAGCCCTACTGTGCTGTGTACACAGTGTAATAATATCCTTAGCAAAACAAGGAATCGTTTATACAGCCCCATGCTGCATAGGAACCCTGTAAACACTGGAATTTTACATAATGTAAAAGTGTCACGTTTTTATAGAGGGTATTACATACTTTTGCTACCAGGAATGAAGTTTTGTGGTTAGTAAAAATATTCATCTATAGACCTGTTGCTGATGTTGAGCAATATTGAATTTTAGAATACCTGGTGAACTTCAGACCTTTGCGTATCTTCTGCTAACAAAAATGTACAGAGTGATGGCAGCACTTCCAAGTGTGCTGACCCTTTCCAATTCCTTGTGATGATCCCCTGTTATAGACACAGCAAGCGCCTGCTGATTTCATGCTTCCTTTGAAAGGGAAGAGAAATAAAAGACCCCATTACATACCCATAAGAGCTCTCAAAATCTGATTAAACTTTGGCTGTAGTGGACAGCTTCTCTAGTAGAATTCCTGCTGGGAGTGCAGTTGCCTGCATATACTGCAGCTTTTGCACAGTGATCCAGCCTGGGACTGCTGATGAAAGTCTTTGTGTCACTTGTTACATCTTGAGAGCTTCTCTGGGGAGCTCCAGTCTTGTTAAATGCAACAGGGGGAAAAACTCTGTGAGGAAAAAAAGGTTTGCTAATCAAACTCAGTGATCATAACAAATGCCATGGCTGGCAAACAAGTTCAGGACTTTGGCAGTTCTCCTGGATCTACAGATCTCTTGTCATTTTTGAGCATGAACCATCTGTGGCTAAGAAATTCCTCAGGAAAGCTTGTCCTCTTTGTTTATCATATTTTCCCTTAAAAATCTATCTAGAAACCAAAGATTTATAGCCCTGGTACAAAGCATGGTTGTCTCCAAGGGAATATACCTAAGCAGCTAGAAGGCTGAGGAGGAGGATTGGATCCACTTATTTGAGGATTCAAGGTATAGTACCACAGGACTCCCCTGTTGGAAAAGGTGCCAGGCATGAGGTCTCCATAACAACAGTGTACTTGGAAGCGTAATTATCTGAATGCATAGAAGCCATGTATCCTTTTGTTGTGATTTAACCCCAATCGGCAACTAAGCACCACGCAGCCGCTCGCTCACCCTTCCCCTGCCCTGGCGGGATGGGGAAGAGAACCGGGGAAAAAAACCCTAAAACCTGTGGGTTGAGATAAAGGCAGTTTAATAGGACAGCAGAGGAAGAGAAAATAATAATAATAATAATAGAATATACAAAACAAGTGATGCACAATGTAATTGCTCTCCACCCACTGACCGACGCCCAGCCCGTCCCCGAGCAGCGATCGCTGCCCCCCGGCCAACTCCCCCCAGTTTCTATACTGAGCGTGACGCCATATGGTATGGAATAGCCCTGTGGTCAGTTTGGGTCAGCTGTCCTGGCTGTGCCCCCTCCCAGCTTCTTGTGCACCTGGCAGAGCACGGGAAGCTGAAAAGTCCTTGACTAGACCAAACACTACTGAGCAACAACTAAAACATCAGCGTGTTATCAGCATTGTTCTCATACTAAGTCCAAAAACACAGCACTATGTCAGCCGCTAGGAAGAAAATTAACTCTGAATTAAGCTGAAACCAGGACACCTTTTTACTCAAAATCTGAACTATCCAGGCACAAGCTGGCTCAGGAGGCATTTAGTTAGGCTGATGTGTTACTGTGTAGGCCAGAATACTCATTAGCAGGTACCCATGATTGCGTTGATATTGCTGCCCTATTTCAGCACAGGGCTGGCTTGCATCCAGCAGGTGCAGACAGTCAGTGCAACAAATATATGAACGTCTTACACCAAGGAGAATGATCGGCCCACAGGAGAGGGAATTTGGAAATTGTGTTAAGTCCATGAACAGCAGGGAGTCACAGATGTTCAGGACCTCTGAAAATCCTGGTACTTATTCAGGTTTCTTACCATGGATCTAGGTGCCTCACTTTAGGCTTCCTATCCCTGTTTATGTTGTCTCCTTTTCTCACCTGGATATCTTCACTGTTTTCACTGTCTTTTCCTGAACAGATCTTCTTGTTTATCTCTTACTAGAATATTTTGCTTGATACTTAACCCGAAACAACTCTGCTATTGCAGTGAAAGAAGAGAGCATCACTGTTCCCAAGGGAACATTCTCTTCCCACAATTGTAACAAGATGCTTCTGAGTAAAAACTCAAAATAAGCTATGTCTTTTTAATTTGACACGGCCTTGCATTACGCTTTCCTATCTAACATCCTGCCTCATACAACGCTTCTGTCTTTGCCTTCCTGTCTGCAATGATCTGCCTCCTGTGAATTTTTGTCACTTGAAGTCTTACCTATCATGACACTAAGAGTGAGATCACATGAAGCGTGAACATGACAGACAGATTGAGGAGTCTCAATGTAATGTGTTGCAAAGTAAGCATGCTCTGTTGGGTAGCTCAGCTGTGTGTTTAAAAACATAAAAAATACAGAGTTTTACTATAAAACTGAAGAAGACCAGCCCATTTCAAACTGATCTTTGTTGTGCTGCTTTTTTGGAGACTTTTCGGCCCCATCTTCAGGAAGAAAATGTTTGGTGGAACCCAGCTAGTTAGAAATTGTAGGGCACTTTCACACAGTCCATTAGGAACTGAATACCGATAAAATGACGAGGTTTTTTCCTCTTCCATGAGAGGAAGTTGGGACCCAGGGAGGCAGGGCTATCTACTCTGTGCTTATGCCACACTACTGCCTTAATAAACATAAATAAGGAGAGAATCTGGACTTTGGGTCTGGACTTCTAGTGTGCTGGTGCCCCCTTAGAAACGCCAAGTGTCATCCCATTCCCACAGGGCCTGAAAGGGAGAACTTCATCACACAGCAGCATCTGATCTCCAGACTTAGCATGTTTACACTCATGTGCAACAGACTGCATCTGTAAGAATGTTTGGTTTCCACCCAGCATCTTATGGAGTGACAGAATCAGGTTGAGTACTGATGACCTGGGCCTGATGTAGTTTTTTCAGGACTGGAATGTGAATCTAAGTATGTATTCAACAGTAGACTAAGATGCTCAAGTCAGTAGATGTTAGGCCCATTATAGCCCTCACTTGCAGTACTACTTTGAGAATCACTTAGTTTTCCCTCGTTTTCATTTTTTCAACTGCTGAATAAGAACAATATTCTATGAGTGTAAAGTGCTTTGATAGCTTCCAAATGGAATTTCTATAAGTACACTGTGGGCTTATTATAATACGGGACTTTGGATTTCACTCTAGGAAGAGTGCATTAATTATGTAAAGCAGACCAAAATTTAGCAATGCTAATGGAGCTCAATCTATTAAAGAAATCTGAGAGGTGTCTTGGGACTTTGGACTGTTTCTCCTATACTTTAGAGCTGCTCAGAGATGACACAATAAATCTGTTGTGCTCTTCATGTGCTGGGTTGAACATCACGTGCCCTTGATAATTTTAAGGGTGGGTAAGTAGAAGTAGGCATTGTTACGTGCTGAAAAAGAGTGGCATGAAAAGTCTGTGTCTTCTCTGTGTTGGGTGTGCCTATGCTCATTTCTGTCCTTAGCCTACTAAGCCACATGGAAAATCTGTCCTCAGATATAGGACCAAGGACCAAGTGGATCCTTCTAGGATTGCTGAAGTTTTTAAAAGATACTGACAGGGATGTTCACTTGGACAAGTAAAGAAGTAGCACTAGTTGCTGTCTGCCTTCTAGCAGCAGGTGGTTGTACCTGATAGCTCAAGAAGACTTGAAGACCTGGAGAAGTCTCTCCAACAGTGCCCAGAGAATGTTCAGAAGGACCAAGAAAGATGACCAGAAATTTTGGGTACCCTCTCCCTTTGCAGTGAGATAAGAAGGGGAATGTGGGCAAGCATTCAGCCTACAGCATGAACAAGCTTGAATGTCACGAGTCTCCCACTGGCACAGAATAAAGAGAAAGCATTCACTGACTCCTGCAGCCTCAGGGCTGAGGCACAGCAACCAGAGCGTTTTTTCTGAGTGAGGATCTTGCAAAGGTCATAGACTAAAATCCCCAGTCTGAATGCCCAGAAGCTCTGACAAAACTTAGAGCCTAAATCTGTGACTCAGGTCTGTTTCTGAAACAACATCTACCTACCCAAGTAAGCATTAAACCATTCCTAGATTCTTCTGCTTTGCTGTTTTCCTTCATTGTGGACAAAAGTGTATAGCTCCCACAAATGAGATCTTCATTAGCGAGCTGAGATCCCAGAGCTGGAAGACATGGGAAGGAAATCCCATGGTCCTGAGGAAGGAAACTGACCCAGTTCCAGAATATAGGGATGCAGAGACAGAGCATTTGGTTTCATCAAACAAGATAGGTAAATCTCTGGCAGAAGTGTTTCCAAACTTTGGAGGTCAATCCCATTATTTTTATTTTTAAACCTAAAAAGGTTCTGTTAGAAATAACATTATAGAAACCCTATGGCCAGAGTAGCTTAGGACTACATGTTATGGGAAGCATTTGCTTTCGAGCTTGTATTCTGAGTATTTTTATAGTGAATGGAGAAGGAGAGAGGAAGGCACTTCGTATTAGGATGGCCTCATTTGATCCATTTTAGATACTTGTTTAAGGATTAAATGAATTGCTCCTTAGAAATACTTTCTACTGAGAAGTCTAGGTGAGTGTCTCAAATATAGATGTATTTCTATATATATATTTCTACGGATGTACCTGACTGCAGATTGTGATTGATATGGATTTTCTGTAGTGTTTTTCCATAGTTTAGCCTTTTGGACAGAACTTTCTCTCTCTGCCCCTCTCTCTCTCAACTGGAGAGTTCTCTTCTGAATGTTGACCATGAAATAGAACATTGCCTATAAAATCACCAGGAAAGAAAAGCAAACCAAAATCTATTCAAACAGCTCTCTAAAAATCAAATTAAAATTGTGCCTTCAAAAAATATGTTGCTTTAATGGATATTCTAGAAAGGGAATGTTTCTTGTTTAGTTTAAGTAAGCAGCTTTCAACAGAGATTCTTCTACAACTCTATTAGCAAGAAACAAGGCAAAAGAGAGTTTAATGCAGATGTTAGAATGCTGTGGTTGTTCCACATCTATGTTATAGGTAAACACAATACGGATATAATTGAAATATGCTTTCTGATTCTTTTTAAATTTAAAAATATCTGAAAAATACTGGCCACTTGCAGAGCAGAGAACCACTTAAAACCACTCTAATTTGTTGAAACGATAGAAATTTTTAAGTGCAACCTCCCACTTGTGTACCCATTCATATTCTTCATCGACGCTAATTTATGCTTCCACCTAGAAAACAGTACTTTTCCTCTAGCATACCTCAGATACCAAAGATGATAAGCTATTGAAAAACAGTGTGGGGTTAGTTTTTCTTTTTTTCCTAATGGTACTTCCTTTATATGCGTGTTTCTAGGATTACACCAGGACAAACTTGCTTCAAGGCAATCATACTAACTCCAGTGTGTTTCCTAACTCTTTAGTGTTTGACTTTGCATTTATGTAATGTCAGTTCTGCATGTAATATACATCCTGCTGACAGTCTGAGTGCTTGCTGAGTAGCTCCCACACACCGTTTCCCGGCCAGTGAATGAATGAACCACTTCTTTTTAATGCTCCGAACTCTTTTAAGCTCCCACTCCTTTCTCATCTCCTGAGGCAACATAGCTGGCTGACAAGTAAGAGGTTTCGGCTTCCCTGCGGCATTCTCGCCAGCTGAGTTTAGGTGTGAGCAACAATTTACATTTTGTCAAAAGCAGAGAGGTGATTTTATGGGGTTTTTTTTTGACACAAATGTAAAAATGTGAAATAGCTCAGCTTTTGTTACTTCTGGAACCAGGTTAAAAGCCCAGTAGGTGCTTCGCATTACTTTAGCAAGTGGCTGGTTCAAGGGGCATCTGTCACTGCCCCAGTACCAGCACTGCAGCTTCACCATCCTCCTAGACAGGAGCAATCAGCACCACTGATTTCTATACCCTGTTTAGTCTATGCTTTCTCACCTCTGGTTTCTTTTGTCACTCTTACGTGCTCTCTGTGTTTCTGATAGCTGTGCCATTTGTATATGTGTTACCTGTTATTTGAGAAGGAGGTTCAGCAGGAAATAGTTAGAAAGTCCTGGCTGAACAAGAGGCCTCCACGCAGCATCCCTGCTGTGGTTGAGTTCTTGTGGGGGCTGTGTTCCCCTAGAGAAGAGGAAGAGGAGGATGAAAATGCCCTGACAGACTGTAATGTTATCTGCAGGATGCAAGGGGGGGCAAGACTTGATCCTTTTGAGTTGAGTTTGATTTTGGAAGGACAATTGTCCCAGGGGCCTGAGGGGGTCTGACTGCCCCTGCCCACACCCCGGGGCTTCCTTCAACCTGCCCATGACCCAGAACCCCATTTCAGCCCTCAGGGCCATCAGACCCTGCCCCAGAAATGCCACAGCAGGACCAGTCTCCTGCTCCCCACAACCCTGCTCAGCCGTGAGGCCCCTGAGCTGGGTCCACCTGCGGGCCCATATCCTGGCCTGTCATCAGCCCATCCCCAGGGATGTGCCCCATGCCTGAGGCTGGGTCTGCCTTGAGTGCCCTCAGCTGCCCTTCTCCTGGCCAGGGTGGTGGGACAGGCCATGGCTCCCAGGGTCTGCCTGGCCAGCCTAGAGGGAACCCTCATAGCTCCCAGCCCCCAGGGAGCTGCTGGCCCATGACCAGCTAGCCTGGGCCACATTTTTGACACTGGTGAATTAGCCACCATGAATGCAGGTGGGTAGGAAAGTCCTCTTGACTTGAGTGCAGATCAGAGACATCCACTGCAATTCCCTCATCCACAAATCCACTCATTTTATTATCAAAGGTCAATCATGCTGGTCAAATATGACTTACTCTTGATAAATCCGTGTTGACTGTTCCCAGTCACTTTCTTCTCTTTCATCTTTTCAAAAGTGGTTTCCAAGAGGACTTACTCCACCATTTTTCCAAGGACTGAAGTGAAGCTGATGAGCCTATCGTTCCCTGAATCACTCTTTTGAAGGACCCCAAAGAGGAGTCTTCAAAGGACCATTCTGTTTTTGATGATGGGTATGAAGTTTGCTTTTCTATAGTCACTAGGACCTCCCCTGATCTCCATGACCATTCAAAGACAATAGACATGGGCCTCACTATGATACTGGCCAGCTTCTTCAACACCCCCAGAGGAAGACTGATATGGGTTGAGTTCTTGCAATTAACCCCTGACTGAGCCTGCGCCCACTGCTGGTATTTCCTTTCATCCTCGAACCTTGCCTGTAGAGACCTGGAAGACCTTTTTGGTAGTAACTGGGACAGAGGTGGCAATGAGTACCTCTTGTCTGTCCACTGTCACTGAATCATCTACTCCTTTCAGTAATGGGCTCTTATTTTCCTTGTTCAGCCTTTGATTTTGGCAGCTACCTTCCCCCAGAGGTTTCTCAAGGAAAGCTCATGGTTTTTGAGCTAGACTGTCCCTCTAATTTCAGCTGGTGAACTCTCAAGATCTTTATTTTCAGAGTCTTTTTGAGTGCTTTTTTTGGGAAGTTCAACAATTCCTTTAGCCTACTTTTTCGTGTCTGTGTGTAGAAGAATTGCTATGCTATCTCACAGCAGCATTCTGAATTGATTTAAAGGGATTTCAGAGCCTCAGCCATAAATGTCATGGAAGCGTTTATACTGCAAACATTTTATTATAGTACACCTATTCCAGAGCCACAACCCAAATTCTGCCTGTGGGAAAACTCTTTGGTGCCTTCCAGAAGAAACTTCTTTGTAACTATATGTTTCAATGTGTGCATTCAAACAACATGAAATATATTTTCAAAACAAAAGGTGGTTTTAGAGTTGTTTGTAAAGATGGGATGTATAGTTCTCATGTCTGCACTTGCTGAAACATGTAACATATCTTGTTTTCCTGTATATTCATACAGTACTTAGCCTGATAAGTTGTTAATGTCTTTGCTCCTTCCATATACCAGAATTATCTCATTATTGTGTATATGGGCACCTATTCCAAATTATTTCTGATTACCTCAATTAGGCTTATTTAAAATTTGTAATTATTGCTCTTCAACCTGTATTTAGAATCACATTCTTGTGAATTTGTCAGAAATTGCAGTTTTGAACAAAGTTCCATGCACTAACAACTGCTGTAGCAGCTGTAAACAATATGCACTACTCCCATAATATACTTTGTTGCAATAAATCTGTTTCTCTGCCTGCCTCAGTGCTTTAACTGCTTGAAGTTTAAAATTTTAAAGTAACCACCTCTTGCTAAACAATTACCAAAAATTAGTGTAATAACTACCATCTTAATGGTCAAAGAGTGCAGCCAAAACCAACAAACTTGTTAACTAAAGGAAAATATATACACATTGATATAAACTGTAAAAACACATTATCAACTATTTTCTTAAATAGCCTTGGGGTTTTCTTTTACTTCCTTTAAAAATGCTAGTCTGAAAATCATCCTGTGGGCACATCTTCAAAAACCTGTGAAGTCCACATATGCTGACAGAAAAAAGGCATATTTTAGTATTGGTTACTCATTTAATCAGCCTGACCCTTGTTGGTTTCCTTCCTTTAGCGCACAGCTCTCTTCTCAGAGTTAAGAGCAAATTTAGAATGGGAATCATAGAGGTCAAGTTTTGATCATCCCTTCAACTGAAAGGAGAGCCTGCTGTAAAATATTGCTTCTGTCTTATCATATATCCCTTCTTTCCTGTATGTCAGTCACTTTGCAGACTGTGGAAATTCAGCTTTCAACACTCTACAGGCTAGAGGTGTGCTGTGTCAGTAAAGGACAGAACAACACTAGCAGGGCTTTATGGTCCTTCCATCCCTCTTTACGTTCCCCTGGTTTCCTTTGCCCATCCCCATTGGTAAGGGAGAAACCAAGGCCTGGATCACAGGGCATAAGAATGTACCTTTCAAAGTTCAGCCGAGTATGAGCTACCAAGATACAACGCTCTGTAAAATTGTAAACTTTCAGCCAGCAGCACCTTATTCCATATATCTGTAGGGCTCAACACAATGCAGACCTGCTCTTTAGTGGAGAGTGGAGGCAATACCCCAGAACCTACAGATAGTACTAAAAACCAGAATTATATAGCACATTACAGCATGTTACAATGCTGTGAATGACTGTGTGAGGCTGAAGATGAATGAACCAAGCCTCTTGTGTAAGCAAAAGTTTCCGATAGAGTCAGCAGTAGTTTTATCTCCACCCTGATTAAAGATACATTATCTTAGTAAATGTTTCTTGTTGATTGCACTGGGAAGTGCAATTGCTCAGCTAAGTATCAGAGTGCTTCAATGTGTCTCTCAAGCTCATTAGTGAGGAAGAATGCTAGGGAATGAAATAGGGTGGCCAGTCAAACTTTTGTGTGTTGAAGGTACTTCATGTATAGTTTCACTAGATTATCATTAGTCAACACTCAATAGTAGGTTACATACATTTCAAATCCAAATGGCTAATTGGTAAGTAAGTTTTTCTAATGGACTCTGATTTCATTTCACTCAGACATGATTGCCAAACTCCAAGAATATAACTTGCAACCAAGCATATTTTTTTTTTCCAGGATGGGGAATTACAATGACATTTCAAAATACTGCAGAAAAGTTACTACTAAGAAATTTGCTTAGGGATTTGAAATACATGGTGGGTTTGTACATTTACTGTGAGACATGGTCAATATCAACTTGGGGACAGCAGTAATCCCTAGTGGAGTACCGAGTATGGTTATCTTTTGGTTAGCCTTCTGGTTTTATAATTCTTTTAAAAATGAGTCCCTGCATAGTTGCTTTCCAGGGAAGAGAGGTGTTCCACAGATAGATGTAAGAAGTTTGTTTTACAGTAGCTTTTGCTACACTTTACTTATGCTTCTTTTTCTCATTTGAATCAAGGAGGACATGTTAAACAGCCTTTTGTTCAAGCTGTAGCATATGGTGATTTAAACCTCTGTATTCCAGAAATTGTGCATCTTTCCTACCATCTGATACCTATAGGGCACAGTGTGCCTTTAGTTTACTCATTAAAAAGGTCTTTCCATTTTTATATTACATTTGTCTTTTTGGTCTTTTGATCTTAAAAGAATGTATTTTTCTTACCTGAATTTTAAAACCAAGGTTTTTATATCCTTACATCACTGAGAATTCTTAAAAACTAATGTTTCCTGTGTGCATTACAGCTTAGGGATAACAATGACTAGGTAACAACTGCTGCCAGTAAAATATTCCATCTTTAACAAAGGTTTTCTCTAATGGTGACAGCAATTACAGTGTTACAGTTAGGTATGTGCTAGGACTTGGAAGTCTCAGACAAATTTCAGCTATGCTATCACTCGAGATATCTAGATTTCAGAATTTTTTTGGTTAGGGCGATGTATCTGACCATGTATTTTTTGTGGTGATTGGACAAGTAAATATGAGATCAAAGTGTTTTGTTACTATCTCAAGATGTTGGTAAATAGCAACAGAGGCATGGTGTGGAACAGATGGATGTTCTCACTTGTTTAGCAGGTGAGTAATTTCTCTGCAAATGGAAGGCTTCCAGCTCAGCTTTGTGGCACTGCAGCATAGTATAGCGTACAGTGCAGAATATGGTTATCTATCTACCTGGCTTACTGGGAAAATAATGAAAAGGAATAACCAGTTCATGCTCAAGAAAGTGAAGTGATCACCTAGAGAGGGAAAAAAAACAGAAAAAATATCTGAAGGTATCAGAGTTGGTGAGAAACAATGCGATGGACTATTTCTAGTAAGATTTCCACTGAGAGATATTTGACTATGGTGTGTTGAATTATTACCTTGCTAAATTAGTATTATTTTCAGATAATAATGTTTCACAGAAAAATGCATCCTGTTTGGAGAGGAAAGAAAGTCAGAATTCTTGTAAGTTTGGTCTTTTTATTAATAGTGTTTTCATTGTAATTTCTCTCTGGTTTTATTTTCTTATTTCAAATTTCATGGAGTAACAACAAATCTGCCTGTGGGGTTTTTTTCCACAAAGGACTTGTTACCAAAGTGATTAAACACATGGCACTTCAGTTCAGTTCCTACCTGTTAAATTTTAATCCTTAGCCACATAGTTGTTCTGTTATGTGCTTTGGACTACTGATACCATAAAGATACATGGCTTCTGTTATAATTAAACTGTAACAGCCTGATAGAATGTGTCTGAAAAACCAGGTAGAGTTAAGACCTAGAACCTGTTAATGTGAATAATTACTACCTTGGGCAAGTCAAATGTCTCTACTCACACATTGGCCTCAGCTCAGTTGAAGGCCTGAAGAGCTCATCGGTAGACTGAACTGCTCCTCAGGATGCTCTTAGGAACTGCTGTACTTTTGTGAGAGCTTCAGATGATGCTGTTTTCTATGTTATTTGTTATTGAAACAATCAAACCCAAACACCACAAATCTAGGAATAAGCTGGAATATGACAGATCATTGGGTCCAAAATCCCGACACAGAAATTCAAGTTCAGGACTGAGCTGCTAAATCAGGATATATAGCAAAGGGCTTTGGCTATGTATTCAAAGATGTGTAATTGTATACAAGAAGATATACTCAAAGTGAAATCCAGTGAAGATTACAGTAGCAGTTGGACTACACTGGTACCCAGAATCTTAAAATAATTAATTAAAAACAAAAATCAAGTAAAATATGATAGTACCTTTACAGCTTTAGCAGCAAGAAAGGTATTGGGCAAGGTATACAAGGTATTGGACAGTATTAGCTGCAGTGAACTGAATGCTTAGAGATGTTATGCAATGTGGACCATTTAGACATATATAGCTTGCTTTTGTGCTGAAAGGTCTATCTGTTTCGGGACCTGAGAATACTGTTTAGTTTTCCGTTTTTAAAGCATGAAGATATTGGGATGGAAGTCCTGCCTTCCAGAGTGCTCCAAAAGGAAGCAAATTTTTACAATTTTTCCCCCCCTGCCTATTTAGAATGATATAACATGAAAACTTAACTTAATGGGACTATATTGATCCTTCCTCCCAAAGTGTCAACTCTTGGGACTGCATCACATGGTGGTCCTCTCAGTGGCATTGATGCCTATACTGAGCAGATACCATGTCTAGGCAGTTGGAATGTTTGCTTTGGTTGCATTTCCAAAACTTGGTCAAGAATAGCTGGCACATGTACATACATGTTTTACTAATGATATAACTCTTGGAAAGAGAATTTTGGGTAAGGGCTGGATTAAAATGAGTTGTCTGTAGCTGGAGGTTTTCCTTCTAAACTGAATTGAAAGGCTCTAATGCCTACCCCCAAGGAAAATAGAGAGGAGGGTTGTTCATTGGGATGAGTTTTTCTATTCTTTTGTTTGTTTTCTGCAATAAAGCTTGATTATTCAATTAGAATCCATCTTGTGGAGTTATTAGGCATAATGGGAAGTAAACAGAGACATCAAGAACCAAGGCAGTAGGACAGAATATGGGAAAGGACACAGTTTAAAGTTCAGACATAAAAGAAATAGTGATAAGATGCACCCCAAAGATGCTAATGCGGAACTATACTAAGCAGGCTTAGTATATTAAACGGCAGGCTTTTTGAAACATGATAACAAGCTCTTTAAGTGGTGTGACTTTTTACAAAAGGCTGCTTGAAGTATCTGTTTGATGGAGAAGACAAGAGTACTACAATGAGTCTGGTACAGCCGCCAGACAGGTCAGCTGAGTATGCATTGCCTATTGGAGTTATAGTCTACAGGACAGAATATTATTGTTGTTGCTAAGCAGCTTAAATTGAAAGTGAAGTGGCAACAGTGCCATGAAATAGCATATGCAATAATTCTGATATGCGCTACCACTTGTATGAGCCTTGTGCATATTAAGCAATCCAAACCAAACTTAGATATTTACATAGTAAAACCATTAAGAATAAGGCATGGCTTCTGATTTCATCTCAGTACAGACTCAGGACACCAGCATCCTGATGTCAAAAGGAGAATTAACTAACTGTTGAGCAGGACATTACTGGATGAGAAACCACGTAACATGTGACCTAGGAAATATGATGGTTTTCCACCCAGCCTTGGAAAGCAAAAAAGCAGAGTTGCTAAGACAAAGGACACTAACTGGTGCTTCCAGAAGAAATGAGGAATATTAAAAGTGACTTTTTTATGCTTCAGCTCAGTTTGAGAAAGGATCTCACTGTGCTCTTTTTATTGGTTTGTGGGGTTTGTTTGTTTGTTTGTTTGTTTTTTGTGAGAGCACCCTCTAAGACTGTTATTAGCGGAAATACAGGGTTCAGTTTCTAAGAGAAGTAGAGACTCTGCTAAACTCTTAATAAACTGGACTTTTGTGCTGTTGTCTGCTGTGACACTATTATTTGCACAGTCATGGCAAAATGTTGAGAAATAGAAATGATATTACTGACAGATGGAATTGTTTCTTTTTAACGACAGATGCTTTTCATACAGCATTTATTTAAAACTATAGATTTTTTGAATGCTTGTTTATGAAAATTTAAACCAGCAAATTAGCACTTTCTTCACATTCCCTCAGTAGAATCGAGTTTTCAAGAAGGTCACACACTTCTGAAACATAACATGTAACTAAATTAATTACATAGCCAGCAATTTTAAGATATTCAAATGCCATTTGGGGAAAATAAATACTTCCTGAAATAGCTCCAAAAATCCTTGGGCATCCTTTGCTTATAGATGCATAAGTCTCCCCTTCCCTTCTAATAATAAAGATACCACAGTAAAACTTATATAATGAAATGCATTTTTTGTTGTTCCTGTAGTAAGACAGAAGCAAGGTATGGAGGAAAAGCAGTCATCCTAAAGGTTGAGTGACCCCATATAAACACTGGGAAAATAAGTAAAATAACAATGGGGATTTATCATAGTTTTTGTCTGGGCTTCAGCTCCCAAGATACAATCCATGCCATGAGTTAATGTGTCTTGCAGCTTGGTACCTTGCATCTAGATTGAATTCTGGTAGATGTCAGCTCTGAGTACCATAGCAGAAAGTAGCCAGATACAAATGTCAACTTTGAAAGTGCTGTACTGCATCAGAAAGGAAGCGAACATTTCAGGTCAACTGAAAAAAAAATGTTGTTAATTTTTTGATTAAAAAATAAGTTTCCTTTTGGTTTTCCTGAAAACTTACTTCAAAAAAATGACTTTCAATTCAGAAAATTTCAAGTTTTGGGGATACATCTTTTGTTACAGAGGCTACTCTAGCAGAACATTTCTGTCTGGCTCTTAAATGGTATTCACCTCAAAATGTAATTCTGTCTCTGGTAAATGAGAGGTCCAGTAACATAACTTAAGTAGCATAGCTAGTTGGTACCATTCCTGTAGCAGAAGAAAGATGGCTTTTATGAATTTTGGCTGACATGAACTTCATGCATGACAAACCCAAGATCAGGCTGACAACCTGCTGGCAAATTTCAATGGAATGGGAAGGTGGTTAGGTATTCTACTATTTTATTTTCTTTTGTATGATAAGTGTGGATTTATATTGGTTTTTAATATACACTACAAGCCTTGACTGGCTAAGCTTAATTTCAGTGAGAATAGCTATCTCTGTCTTTGGGGGGGGGGGGG
>VZTL01063801.1:2541-75498 GCA_013400535.1 Scopus umbretta
CGGCGAAGCCGGCGCTGCCCCGCCTCTGCGCGGCCGCGGGGCAGGACTCGGCCTGGCTCCCGCCGGAGGCGCCGGCGCTGCGCGGCTGAGGCGGCGGCGACTGCACCTGGGCTCAGGTAGGAACGGGCAGTCCGCTGGGGAGCGCCGGCCGGAGGGGAAGGCGCGGCTGAGCAGGGGTTTGCTCGGCCGGTTTGCGTGGTGGCGGTGTGGGCCGTCCGTGCCGCGTACCGGGGTACGCTCCAAGCAGTGTCGGGATGGGGGGGTCTCGGCGAAGAAACGCTCCGGATGCGGTTCATCGCTGAACCAAACTCGCCGTTCTTTGAGAGATCGCTCAATTCGAACCGCACCTTTCACAAGCATATAGATAGATAGATAGATACGCGCACTTAAGCACGGGATGTCAAACTGGTGATTGGTCAGCAACGACTCCTTATCTTCTGTGAGCGTTGCCTTACGGGTGTTCAAGAGAGGCCGCCTGTCACGGGGAGGCAGCTGAAGCGAAGTGGGTTGCTCGCTTGTGCACGCTTCTGTGCTGCCTGACAAGGGTGGTGTTCCTTCCATCTGCAGAACAAAAGAACGATTCCCTATGCCAACGCCTCCGTGTTTTCAGGGCTGTCTTCCTAGGCCATGCGATTAGGATAGTCAAGGAAGGTAAAGGAAGGCCAGTAGTTACCACGTGCCAGAGAAAGGCGATAAAGATGCTTCGAAAAATGATAAAATAGCTGATCTGCCAGGCGGCACTCTGCATCTCCTAAGCGTTCTCTCGCCCTGGTTAGAACATGGCACCTGGGATGTTAGTTTGTGAAAAACTTGGCTGTTTTCATGGCTCAATTCAGAGGACCGTATTTGTTTTGAAAAATAAGCTGTCGTGGGCTGTTGTTATACTTCTGCGTTGCTTTTTAAAGATCTGCTGGAAAAGACAGCAAAACTTGTGGTCTGCCTGAAAATCTGAGGTTATCAAAGTTGATTGAAACACTTACCCTGAGTTAAACACTGCAATATCATTACAGTTTGAGTGCCAAGTATTATTGAGATAATGTCAAAGCATTAGGGTTTTTTGTTTTTTTTTCTTTGCAGTCTGTACAATGTGTACTTTCAAGCGCTGAAAGTGGGTGCGTGATGTTGCATCTCTTGCCATCTGAACTGCAATATGTATCACAGCAGGGCTGCGTTTAGATGGAGGAACAGTTAGTCAGGGAGACAATTTCAGCCTAAACTTAGAATCACGTTGTTTCTGCTAGTTCTGATGGGGCTGTTGTTAGTGTAATAGAAACTACTCTGGTTATTTAGTATATATCCACTCCCTCTGGTTACTTTTCTTCATTCAGTTAAAGTAATTTTTAATTTTGCAGTGTGTTACATTTTTTTAAGTGTCAGTTATACAGATGAGAAAATCAGTACGATTTCATAATTCTCTTATGTTCATTAGGCTAATTTTGAAATTCGGATCTGGAAATGTGTTCTTGATAGTAGGTGAGAGACCTCCAAAGAGGTTTTATTAACAATTACTTAGTGTCCTGGTTTTAGTTGTTTACACTTTTCAGCTTCCCATGCTCTGCCAGGTGCACAAGAATCTGGAAGTGAATCTGGAAAAGTGTAAACAACTGAAACCAGGACACTTAGGTATGTGTCTTTTCCTTTTTAATTTCAAATCAATTGAAAAACTCCACTCTGAGTATAGGATTAGGGCGTTTTGTGTGGGATTAATCCACATGGCATGGTATGATTGTGATTTTTTTAATGTAGAGCGTTTTATTAAATCAGGCTGAGCAAAAGTGACTGGACCTGCTTCCACTGATCAAAGCAGGGGGATTGTCTTTGACTTGAATGGGGGAAAGATCAAGCCTTATTATTGCTCATTAGTGATTTATTTTGTCAGACTTCTGTGCTTTGTTTGTTGGGAGCCACAGAAATGCCTCATGCACATCATTAATTAAAGGCTTGCAATTATTTCAATTGATAAAAGCTCTAGAAGATCTGGAAGGGAAAAGAGAGGAATATCTGTTAAACTGATAATTTTGCATTCCTCTGTGTATTAAAATAGCTACATTTTTTCCTTTCAGAACTCAAGTTGTGGATGACTGATGTACATGCTATATCCTGGAACAAGCTTTTGCTCATGTGTAACAATTCCCTGTTTTTGCAATGGTAGCAACTCAAGAAAAAATGAAAATAGATGTTGTAATACATTTAAAAAAACCCCAACCAAACAAACATGTCTACTTTAAGTCCATGGTTGTACTGCATTATTTGTAACATCAGTTTATTTTTTATTTTTGTTTTGTAAGATACCTAATACAGGTGCTTTTGTAATTTTTTATAGTGGTAGGGAAGTAGCCACAAGGTGTTAAGAATCTGATTATGTATTTTATATCTATTATTTTCAGACTCCTTCACAGCAGCTGACTTCTAGGCTGCTGGAGCAGTATGGGAAGTCCCTTGCTATGAAGGGTGACTGACTTCACGGATCTTCACAGTATAAGAAATATGGTTCAGGGGGAGCTGTGACTTGGACTTCATGTGCCTTTGCTTACAAAGCTCTTGATACGTCTAGGGGATAAAGCTTGTCATGCTAAGGTTTAGAAGTTGACTTCATTTATATATATGTATATTCTATATACGTATATATTTGTGTGTACATATTTGCGGGTGCAATCGAAATGACAGAACTTGGAAATTTTGTTCAATGCATTTTCACCTATTATTAACAGAGTTAATCCTACTGGGATTTTTTTTTTTACTGGTTTGCTGAATCAACTAACAAAGTCAAGAAAAGAATCTAGACACTTCTGAATTTTTTCTTTTTCCTTTCAAATAATTTTTTGTTGATTTCCTTGTTCTGCCATCCCTGACCAGCACGCTTGCATGAAAGGAAAAAGTAGATTAGAACAATAAGTGTATGCTGAATCGCTTTGGCAATTGGATCTGATGATGATGAGTGCTCTTGAAATAAGCTTTGCTCTGAGGTATAATCTCATAACTGTGAGATTTAGTGGATCTATCTGCTGAGGCCATCATAGTTATGGATGAGGTGCTAAAATACCTTAACAGCCTTTTCTCTTTTCCCTTCCTTCTCATTCATCTCTTTCTTTAAACTCAAAGTACATTTTAGAAAACTGTAATAACTAAGCACAAAGATAGCGTTACCTAGTAATTTGGAAGATGGCAGGAGTTTATCAATGCAGTTGTAATGTGGGGACATATTTCTTCATAGCATCCATCCGTTTTCTGTGTCTTACTATTTTTTTCAAGGCGTGTAAGCAATTAAGGATCCCCTCCTGTACTATACAGTGCCTTCAGCTATAAGGAGATAACGTAGAGTGCTCAGTAACACCAGTCTCTGTCTCCCTGGATCCTTTCCAGTTCTGGAGCAGGCAAGACAGGTTAAAGTGGAATTGAAACTGGTCTTACTAATAGCTGTTCTGATTGGCCTAAAAAAGATAAAGAAACATCTGTTATTCTGGGCAAATACAATTTTTCTTCTTTCTTTTATGGGATCCCATAGTTCTTCTCCCTCTGCACAAGACCTCACTGCTTAGAAGCAGCATCCTTTCCTATCCTCCCAGGCACGTCCTTTGTGAGGGGCGTGTGGTTATATGAAAGCAGGGTTCGCTCAGCAGTCGGTGTGCTTGTTGGACACAAAAGAAGAGAGTAACACACCTCTGCTTTAGAGACTTTTCAAGGGAGAGGTTGGCTGAATCCTCCAAAAGAAGTGCTAACTAAACACATTTCTCATCTGGTCCAATCTTCTGGATCGGGTAGTCTGATATTACCGCTTTCTTTACACTTGGCTCATCTACTCCAGTTTCTCATATCTCATCTTTGCATTGTAGTTGCAGTATACTTTATTTCGCTCACTTTGTAAGCAGCAGTTTGGGCTCAGATCTAATGAGATCACTCCATAAATCAGCAAACTAGGCTTATAATGCCTTTATTGTCCTCTGGCCTTGACGGAGGGGCAGTTCTCAAAGGTGAAGCTGATACTCCTCGGTTGATGGAAGGGCTCATATGGTCAGGGATAGCTTGATTATATGTAGGAACAGCCCTCCAGTTGTGCTGATTTAAGCTGAGCCAGCCTCATCATTTACTATCAGTCAGATCAAGATATTCTAGACTTTAAGCGTATGGAAATTCACGGCTTTTATATGACATTTTGCTTTTATAATGATAATTCAACCTCAAAGGTAACCTCAGTTGACTCTCATTTAGTATGACACAGTAGAATTAATTCCTGGATCAGGGTGATATACACACAGAGCCATTGTATTATATATATATGTATTGCTAACTGTAGAAATTCATTCAGATGACAGTGCATTAAAGCCTTGCAAGTGTTTCTGGTATGTGGTGTATACATACAAATTTG
Organism: Scopus umbretta; assembly: GCA_013400535.1. Lineage (NCBI taxonomy): Eukaryota > Metazoa > Chordata > Aves > Pelecaniformes > Scopidae > Scopus > Scopus umbretta. The sequence continues at coordinate 6,908 of VZTL01063801.1, forward strand.
ATTTTCATAATCCCTAAGACATCTAGTATTGCTGCTTTCTTACAACTACAAGGAAGCTAGACAGGATACAGAATTTGGAAGAGGGTGTACAAACTTGCTGCATTTCCAGCAGCCAAAAACCTCATCTGGGGAGGTTGGGTGGGGCAATGATCATTATTTCTATCAAAACTGTTTGTAGGCTGTGATACTTGTAGATTTTCTTCCTTAGTTCCATGTGTGTTAGGTGAAATCTGATCATTCAGGTATAATTCACTTCTGTGTAAGTGGATGCAAGTGTTCACTGACCATAACTTTCTCATTTTTTTCTCTGTATTTTTTTATAAATCTTTTTAATAGGATGACCTGTAAGGTTGTTTTGTGGGGTTTTTTTGTTTGTTTGTTTGTTTTCTTGATTACTATTTTAAAAATACTGAATTCAGTTGAAATGGAATAGTACATTGAAATTGATAACTCCCTGTGAAAAGACACAAGTGATGTAAAGAAAACAACTGAAAAAGATATTTCTTTTAAACTGTAAATGGATTTCTTTTTAAAATAGTAACAATAGAGCATTAACAGTAAATAGCTTTAAAATAAATGTATATCTCACTGATTGTACTATCCATTTCTCTGTATTTCTTTTCATCAGTTACTAATTTTCTGTCATTTATATTTTCTTTTATGTAACCAGTTTCTGTTTCCTAGGGTTGTGGTGTTTGAGCTTCAGCCACTAACACAGGTTGATACCTCACAACAAAATGATTGTTTTTACCTGGAGGCCCGTTGTCTGTCTCGGCTCTGACCAGTGCGCTGTACGCTCACCCACCTTGATTGTTGTCTGTGTTGGCTGGTATGCATCTCTGTTGTGTAATGTAGTTGTGTGTTCAGATGAAAGCTGAGAGTGTTCCCGTCAAAGAAGGTGGGAGTGGATAACATGCATACTATTTAAATGCCCTTCATAAAGGACCTTTTATAGATGCACATTAGTGCCAATCTCAAAATTGGGAGTTAAATGGGAAATACGTGTTGAGCTCCGGTAGAGAATGCCGTTAAAACTGATTTCATCCAAGTGACAGAAGTATGACAGCCAAATGACAGCTCGGCTGAGGGAAGGGTTTCAGTGACGGGTCACTGGTGGGTACTGGGAGCCTATTACTGGGGCAGAGCTGCTGTTAGTGGGGTTTTGTCTGAGTGCAGGTTCCACTTATGGTTAGAAACTTCCATTCTGTTCCTGCTTGGATTCCTGTAAATGCACAGTTGGATCCAAATTGCCTGTGGCTTTTTTGGTTGCTCCTACTTCTGTCTCTGTCGTTGATTAACAGGCATTTGCTAAGGATTTCTTCTCAGAAAAAGAAGAGCTTCTGGTATGCTGCCTCTTTCTACACATATGCAGACCAGTGCCTTATTAGCCCATATAAAGTATTTAGTACATTAACATTTGGGGAAATCTGTTCCCTTGACTCTATCTCTGTTATCTGTCAACAGGGTAGACAGGAAGGGGACACGAGCTGAACAGTGCTTACTTGACCATTTTTGTGGGGGATTTTTTTTTTTGTTTAGTTTTTTTTTTTTTTCCCCAACAGTTGTTAAATATCCCATGCCTACAGTAGTTTGACAGTTAATTAAACTTCGGGGTTTCTGTGCCTGTCTCAAGGTGGTCTTGGAGTTTTGAGAAGGAAGTTAAAATTACAGTGTAAAAGCATGTAGCTTTCATAAGTGGTGTAACCTTATATAATATACAGTAGTATGCTTAAGACTGTAGTTGGCACCTTATGGACATATGATGTGTACCAACAGTTCCTTGGAGGTGTTCGTCTAACACCTTGATTGCTCTGCGGTCTCCCACACCAGGGACTCCCTTCACTCATTGGGCTTTTATACATTTTTGGGGCTGCAGCAGGGATGGGCATCCAGGTCAAGGGAAAGGGAGGGAAATGTGTGGGTCTCTGATCACTTGAAAGAGGTGGAATCACTGATACCTTGCTTTAAGGTGAGCAAAGTTTCTGACAGTCAGGTGGACTGAGATCTTCCATGCTCTGTGAGGAAGTCTTTTCAGCATGGATCTTACAGAAGTCTAACTACACCATCTGGCATCCGTCAATTTCTCACAGGGATGATACTTTTCTGGTTATTCTGAAGTAGTCAGATTGTGGCGGAGGTGGGAGAGCTGGAGTATTTAGCACAGCCAGTTATAATCTTAGAGATGGTTTTCATGACAGTGGACCTGTAACACAAAGCTGTGACTTCTGTACCAAAACCAGGGAGTAAATGGGAATGATTTTTTTTTTTTCCTATGTAGTTAATACCTCTCATAATCGCAAATTTTGCCGTTGGTAAGCTTTTATACTGCTAAGCAATTATGAAGCCTCATGTAACTGTTACTGATGTAATGTAATCTAATTTTAACTCTCAAGGTAATTGTCTAAGAATTATCTAAGAATATCTACAAGCTGTAGAGAAGCGTAACATCTAGTTAGCCATGTTATGTTTTTTTATAATATGTAAGATACATATATTTTTGTATATTGGCTATTAATCCAAGTTACCTTTTGCACAGGGAGGAACAGAACGCTAAGGTTCTCCAGACTACCTTGTATTAGTGAAGTATCTTTCAGGTTCACTAACCCAAACCTCACTTCAGTATTTTAAATGATGCACTTTAAACTTTGGTCTGAATTGATGAAAAGCCTTCTTTGCACTCTGTGGTGGGTTGACCCTGGCTGGATGCCAAGTGCCCACTAAAGCCCCTCTGTTACTCCCCTTCTCAACTGGACAGGGAGAGAAAATACAACAAAAAGCTCGTGAGTCGAGAAAAGGACAGGGAGATCACTCAACAATTACCATCATGGGCAAAACAGACTCGACTTGGGGAAAATCAGTTTAATTTATTACCAATCAAAACTGAGTAGGGCAATGAGAAATAAAACCAAATCTTAAAACACCTTTCCCCTACCCCTCTCTTCTTCCTGGGCTCAACTTCATTCCCGATTTTTTTTCTACTTCCTCCCCCCATGTGGTGCAGGGGGACAGGGAATGGGCATTGTGGTCAGTTCATCACACGTCACCTCTGCTGCTCCTTCCTCCTCAGGGGAGGACTTGCACTCTTCCGCTGCTCCAGCATGGGGTCCCTCCCACGGGAGACACTCCTCCATGAACTTCACCAATGTGGGTCCTTCCCACGGGCTCTAGTTCTTCACAAATTGCTCCAGTGTGAGTCCCTTCCATGGTGTGCCATCCTTCAGAAGCAGACTGCTCCAGCATGGGTCCCCTGCGGAGTCACAAGTCCTGGCAGCAAACATGCTCCAGTGTGGGCTCCTCTCTCCATGGGTCCAAAGGTCCTGCCACGAGCCTGCTGCAGCATGGGCTTCCCACGTGGTCATAGCCTCCTTTGGGCATCTGTACCTGTTCCGGTGTGGGGTCCGCCACAGGCTGCAAGTGGATATCCGCTCTACCGTGGACCTCCATGGGCTGCAGGGTGACAGCCTGCCTCACCATGGTTTCCTCCATGGGCTGCAGGTGAACCTCTGCTCTGGCACCTGGAGCACCTCCTCCCCCCTCCTTCTTCACTGACCTTAGTGTCTGCATAGACGTTCCTCTCATGTATTTTCACTCCTTACTCCAGCTGCATTTTTTTGTGTCCTGTTGGTTTTTTTCCCCTTCTTAAATATGTTATCACAGAGGCACTACCACTGTTGCTGATTGGCTTTGCTTTGGCCAGCGGTGTGTCCGTCTTGGAGCCAGCTGGCATTGGCTCTGTTGGACACAGGGGAAGCTTCTAGTAGCTTCTCACAGAAGCCATCCCTGTAGCCCCTCCACTACCAAAACCTTGCCATGCAAACCCAGTACACACTCATAGGTCACACTAGGATGGTTAAAGCAGTTATCACTTGCATTTTTCTCAGTGTGATTGCAGTAAAAGCTTCATTTTAATAATATCTTCTCTGTCTTGGTTTCTCCTGTAGGGATGGGGGGGAATAACCTATAGTACTATATTAAAAAAAAAAAAAAAAATCTAGCTGAGATAGTTACACTGGTGCAAAAAAACCAGAGGTTAGAGCCCAGAGGAAGTTCATTGGCACAAAGTCTTAGATTCCCGAGGCTGTTTGAGTATTTGTGCATGCAGTAATATTTATCCGTCATCTGTAACAAGCTAGTTGCTCTGTTTTTAACAGCAATGGGATGACCCAGGGGAAAAGTGGGTCTTATTTATTATATGTGGTGTCATCCCATCTACTCATTGCCCATTTGCCATCCTCTAAGATAAGCTTTATGTTTTTAGTTCTGTAAGCAGAAGAAAAAGGTTTGATAGAAACGATGCTGAAATCCTCACTTTGGCATTGGGATCTCTTCACTCCACTTTTGCCTCTGTTGCTGAATGAATTCAGTTCTATACAATGTTGTATAGATACCTGAACTTTCACTGGGACTGTCATTTACTATGCCCCTGGGACCCTCATCCTTAAGAAGAGAGTGGAATCGGAGGCCACTCTCAGTTTCTACTTTGCTATGAAGTTTGGTATCCTGTAGTCACACAGAACTTTAAACTATGAAAACTGCTTTTGCACTAACACTGTCTACCTGGCCAAATGGTACAAATGAGCATAACAGCCTAGGCTAGTGAGAGACACCTTCGTGCGGTGTCAGGGAATTGCTTATTTGAAAATAAGAGTGTGCTGTACAGTGCAAAGTAAAGGGACCCTGCTTATTCAAAAGCAGTTGATGATCACAAAAGCAAGTAACGTGGAAAGAATGTCAGAGTGCCACACTGTAAAATCCCTTGTGCTTGCTTTTGCTTGTGTCTGTTGTGACTGTGTCATGTATCTGTTGCTGAGAGAAACGCAGTGGTCCGCACAGCTGGAGACAAACAGCCTGGTGTGCTGTCCTGAAGGGGACAGTCCGAACAAGATATGTTTATTGAGAAGTACAGAAATTAGCCTTGATATGGCAACTGCTGAAACTTTGTAGGTGGACAGCATAAACATGGAAACAGTAGTCTAAACCTGTGGGCATTACAGTGTGACAAAGCAGACAAAACGAAATCTCTGTGAAATGAAAGTGAGCTGAGAAATGTTGGGGGCAGTAGGTGAACTCAGGTGGTGGTGAGCTCCTCTGATGCACTTCTCAACCAGGAGGAGACCTGCTCAGTTGGGGAGCTAGAGGGCTCCAGCCTCTCACTAGCTGATTGTCAGGGCTGAGGCTTTCCTGGGCACTGCTGTAGAAGATTAGACCAGTGAGTAGTCAAGACCAGAATCCCCCTTGCAACCGGTGAGATCAGTTGCTTCTGTTGAAAACAAAGGTTTAGGTAATGAGTGGGTCATGAGTGGGAATATGCCTGTTGACAAGCTTTTCTGCCGTTGTCCATTAGATTTTCTTGAACGTCCTTCCATTTACTACTTGCAGTTGTCCAAAGCATGCTGCTGGATGAGGTGATTGGCTTCAGTTGGGAGTATTTATTCCTCTTACAGGCATCATGTTGGAAAGAAGCCGTTGAGAAAAAGAAAAGCAAGTGGTTAGACCACAAGCAGGAACTTGTTTTGTATATATTGAAATAATAATTGGGTGGTAATTGGGTGGTTGATACTTATCTGTCAACTTTTCCCACACACCTAGTATGAGAGGCAGGAGAGAACTGATGTGGTAAGGGAGTTAGCCTGCAAATACGAAGAGTTCCAGCACTAAATGCTCGCCAGGATTACAACACCCGTTGTACTAAATTAACTTTGTAGTGATTGAATGACATGATTATGACAAATTGAACTGCAAATGGAGTCCTGGGAGCACTGGTGGACAACAAGTTGGTTGTGAGCCAGAAATGCGCCAGCAGCATTGGGGAAAGCGTTGCCAGCAGGTCGAGGGAAGGGATTATTCCCCTATACTTGACATTGGTGAGGCCACGTCTGGAGTGGTGAGTCCAGTTTTGGTCTCCCCTTTAGAAGACATGAACATACTGGAGCAAGGGCAGTGAAGGGCTGCTAAGATGATTAAGGATTTGGAGCATCTGACATATGAGGAGAGGCTGAGAGAGCTGGGACAGTTCAGTCTGGAGAAGAGAAGGCTCAGGGGGGTCTTACCAGTGTGCACAAATACCTGATAGGGAGAGTGAAGAAGGCAGAGTCAGACTCGTCTTAGTGGTGTCCAGTGAAAGGACAAGAGGCAACAAGCAATTGATATGCAGGACATTCTCTTTAAACATGAGAACAAACTTTTCCTTGGGATGGTGGTGAAACACTGGGACAGGTTACCCAGAGAGGTTGTGGAGTCTCCATCTGTGAAGATACTGAGAAACCAACTGGGCACGGTCCTGCTGTAGTTGACCGTGCTGTGAGTAGGGGGCTGGACTTGGTGATCTCCAGAGGTCTCTTCCAGCCTTGGTGATTCTGAGAAATCACAAACATCAGTAAATGACATGCTTTCATAATACAGGGCTCAAAGGGGCTCCTGGGATCCTAGGTCTGTATGAAGTGTGTAAACTGTGTTGGAAACCTGAATAGGTGAGGATTAGGTTGAAGTTCACTGTAAGCCTTCAGAACTTAATTAGGGCAGAGCATGTAACACTTGATTTTATTGTGGTCTGGCATGAGAGCAGGTGGGATGTAAATCAAGAAATAGATGTGGATGTTCTCTACCGAAGACAGGAATTACCTTGTGGGCACCCAAAATGAAGTCTGAGTTGCTGTGGTATAAACACATTCTGTTCCCTTCTAGGATCGATACTTTGAGTCTCCTAGAGCATTAAATTTGATTATAACAGGCAATTTTGAGAATAATTTTAGTTTGTTGCCCTTAAGTTGATTCTTCTCCACACTGCAATATCTTCAAGATAATATTGTTTTTGAAAAAAATTCACAGAAAGAGGTGCTTAGAAGATAGGGAACAATGATCACGTCTTACTGGAAAAGCTGTAACTCACTTTGTGTTCGAGATAATAAATCAGTCTTAGGGAAAAAATGAGAGAAGCCAGTCTTTAGTTCCACATTCACTAATTGTTTATACAGGCAATATATATGTAAAGCTGTAAATATATATACACACACACATACATGTGTGTGACACAGTAATTTATATACCACAGAGGCATCATATCGCTCTGCTGTAACACTTTTTTTTTTCTATTTTATTAAAAGTCATTAAATTAAAAAAACCTGTAAGAGCAGCTATAAAATATTGACTGGTCTATAAAATGAGATCTTTCAAAATATCAGTTGTCAGTGTGATAATGAAACAGTTTAATATTTGACAGAAGAAACACACCCTATATCCTAACTGGAGGAACTGTTGTGTGTGCTAACCTGGAATAGTTATTTGCTAGAGCATTTATAGGAAACGTGAAAAATATTTGGTTTTCTTCCAGTTTGGAATGAAATGGAAATTTAGAAATGTCAAAATTTCATCAGGAACAGATGTCCTGACTTTCAGCTGGCACTGATAAATGGGTCTGGTTACGAGACAACGATATAGAGCTAAAAATGAGATCTCTATAGCATTGCCAGACTCCAGAAGCATACCTTCTTGACCAGATCTAAATTTAAGAGTTACTCAGTTTGTATCTGTATGCATGGTGCACAGAAAGTTTTGTTGTGTTATTTTTTGTTTGTTTTGTTTTGTATTTTATTTAAGAAAAAAAATCTCTGAACAGATTGTTTTTCTTGAAGATAGGCTGATGGTTTGCTAGAATCACGGCAAGAGCTCAAACACCTAACCTGGCATTTACCTTTGGTTGTCAAGATGAGAAGTGTGCTAGCAGAAATGGAAGAACACTACTTCATCATGCTTACTCTTTTATTGAGAGCTGACTTCAAGGTCTGAAGAGAAAGTAGCACTTTGTATCCGTCATCGCAGCATTACTTGTGTTTTGCCTTGTTTCCTTATTGGAATTGCTCAGGCATAACACCAGAGTGGCTTAGAGCTTTAAATACTAATAACAAATCTCTTACTCAAGTATGGTGTACTTAAAGAATAGAAAACTGCAAAATTATCTCGAAGCATCTGCGTTTACACTTATTTTTAAGTGCATTGTAATTAAATCGTTTGCCCTATTTAAAGGGTGGATTTAGTGGTGGTAACGGGGTCTTTTGCAGGTTTTTTTGTTTGTTGTATTTTGTTACCATGCTTTCATTTATAACTCAAAACATGACAGCAATCACATCTTTGAAGCACCAGGGCTGTATGAATATGCAGCTAGAATTTAGGATTATGGTTGTTTCACGTCTGCTGTGGAAGCTGCCTATTAATGATTCAAAAAGAATGCATGATTTTGGGGCAAAGCATATGATTCCTGACACTTTAACTCTCTCACTTCTCATCTTACAGCTGTGCCCCCGTCTCAAAATAAATTTCCCTTACATGTCTCCTATTTAAATTAAATTATTCCAGTATTTCTTGCTATGCATCTTTCTGATCTTTGTCTCTTCTTCTGTGTGTCCCATAAGTGTTTTCTTGTCATGCATCTGCTCCCATCTTAATTTTTCTTTTTATTTTCCCTTTTGTTGATTCCCTTCACCTTTGAACAAAAGCTGTCTATCCATGCATGATCTTCTGCAGAGCTGCTGGTGGCAAACAAAGGCAGATCTGAAGTTTCTGTCTTGAGGTTTGTCCATTGCTGTGCAGGTATTGTGTATGGAAGAGGCAGCAACTGAAATAGAGAAGAAGCAAAGTCTTTTGTCCCTCTTCAGTGCTGTTATAGTGTGTAGCAACTCTATCATTCAGATGAGCTGCTCTTCCATTGCATCTTTATTGAAGACCAGTGGTAGGAGCATTACAGATGCCTAACTTAGCTTTTAAAATGGCATTTAATTGTAAAAGCAGCCATAAAGGAAGGCCTGCTGAGTGCAGTGGCATGTAGGAAGATGTGTTTGGGTTGGGGAAAGGTTTCAAGGTGATCCTAATTTTACCAAGGATCTTTTTCAGTTTGGTGGAAAAAGAATACATTGGTCATCTTAATTGTAGAACCCTCAAAGTGTTTATTAGGAAAAATCATAGCTTCTTTCACATTTTCTTTCTACAAAGTCCTGTATCCATACCAGGAAATACTCCCTGAAAAATGGTCTGGAAATCACCCAAGTGCATTGACTAAGAAAATGACATTATCTGCTAAATAATCTGCCATCCTCTCCCAGGCTCTCAGACTAGAGCACAGCATGATGAGAAACTATATATAGAGAAGGAGGTAGCTATCCAGGCAAGGATGTTGCCAGCTATGTGGTCCATAAAGTGATTCACAGAGCAAGGAAAAGGTAACCCTGATTTCAGTCTTCCATATCCAGTGCTTTGTGTGCGATCTCCGAAGGGCTTCTGCTTGCCTTGAATAGCTGTGGCTGACTTAAGACCTTGACCAGAATAGGAAGGTGCTATTATGGATTGCTGTTTGATTTTATTATTCTTTATTTATGGTGGTGGCGCTCTGTCTTGGGGAAGGCTTGTTGGAATGGAAAGCCAAGGCAGTAGTTTCCAGCATCTTAACTTTTCTTCTCATTGATATAGTTCTGTGTAGATTCCAAATAAAAAGCTAGGTTCATACATAAAAATGGTCTTTGGAATGCAGGTGTTACCACGTGCATCTGGTGTTCTCTTTCAGAGTTGTATTAACTCCACCTGGGGCTCCTGCAAATCTCTTCCTAAGCTTTAGGCCTGCCTGCTGCACGTGGGCCACTGAATCCTAAGTCATACATGAGAAAGAAAATAAAATTACAGTGGTCAGGGTTTTTCATGCTCCCTGCCCAATGACTTCCTACAGTTTGCTGTGAAGCATCCAGGAGTCCATACATCAGACTATTTGTCTCTTTTGGAATATTAGCATTTGCTTTTTTATATGAATTTTAATGTAGAGAGTGCATTAATTTTGTGAAACTTTATTACATGCATAAAGAGAGCTTTGTCACACAGTTTTATTTCATTATTTGCATACTGGTAAGGTCTGCTGGTGGTGTAAGTGACTGTTTGAGGGTACTCAGAGTGATTTATACCACTTGAGGATCTATATTACTCTTGAATATTATTTATTTACTCACAAAGGTTCTGAATCTGATCTTCTGCCAATATAAATTAGAAATTAGCTTCTGCTAAGTTCTGGTGTTATATCAGTGTAAAAATTGTGTGAAAGACCAGAAATTGCTTTTCATTATGCATGGTCATGTGTAGCCATCTGATTATTGTCTTAGTAATTAAGAAGCAGAAGCCATTCAATCTGTACACCTAGGTAGAAATCAAGGTGAGAGAGATATATATGTATTTTTTATACTTTTTTTCAATTCCTGTTTTCTTTCCTTGACTAATTGCCACATTTCCCCTCTCCTCCATTTTTTTCAGGACTGGTAATATGTGTGCAACCATGGAGTATTGTTCTGTCTGAAAATATCACACATAACGGTTAGTTAACATTTGATGTTAACTAGCAAGACTTACACTTTTTTTGACAGAGTAAGACATGGGCTTCTGCTCCTGCATGGAGTAAGGTGATCGGTCAGTGAGAGGGATCACGTCATAACCTTGCTTCTCCTTCCCTTGGTCCCTTTTGAACAAGAGCATCTCTAATATTGACTAAAGTCAACTCGACAGGCTATTACTGAGCACCTTGTGAACAGCTTTCTTGTGTCTTTCCCCAGTTCTGCTCTTGCACAAAGCTACTTGGTGGTGAAGAAGGTCTGATACATCTGTGCAGTGGTTGCAGCTGCTGTCAACAAGTGTAGGGTGGCCTGGAAAGAGCATCCTGGTGTTGCCCTAACAGGTACTGTGCTAGAACTGCGTTGCTGTCAGGCCGCGTGGCAAGTAGCTTAATGTGAACCCAGGTGTTATATGTAAACTATAGTCACTGCTAGAGTTACAATATAAGCATCTATTAAGAGCTCTGTTGAGTACACACAAACAGAAAAAGTGAAAAAGTGTCATCCTTAGTGATGATGATGTTCCACATGTGGTGATTTTGTGATTTAGAGAGTACAGCTGCAGGAGGGGGGTTGTGTACATGTGGATATTAAATAGGTTATAATGATGACCTCCAAGACAGTCTCAACAAGTCTCCCACTCCGCTTCACAACAGGGTGCTCTTTTTTGCCTTGCCTGGTAGTGCTGCAGGTATTTATTCATACTGAATGACGTAGAGAGGCCTCTGAATGAGTACACTTGCATAATGAATGGGAAAATGGAGCACACTGGATCTACCCTGTATTTTCTTACAGTTCCCCTTTGACCAAACTCTCTTCAGGTGAAGGCTTGGCAAATGTTCTCCCTCGGTTTTGCCCACAGAAGAGCAGTTATCAACCAGAAAGCTTAATCGCAGAGTGGGCTCTGCATCCTCCAGAGCCTCCACAACTCCAGCCTGTGGGACAGTGATTGGAGGTACCCTGGTCTGGTCTTGCTGTTGATGTTGCAAGAGCAAGGCTCCTGGCCTCAGGAGGTCTAACTTTGAGTGTTACAGTAAAGCAGAGGACTGAAAATCAGTGTGCTTGTGTTCTCTGCTGACGATTTTCAGTGCTCTATTATGTAGTCTTAGGGCCTAGGATCCATTTTTATAATATGAGCATAAGAACAGTGACTGGTTCTTGCTTCTGAAATGCATTCACGTTGTTTAATGAGAACTGTTATGAATAGCAGAAAGTTTTCAGAACTTACTGCAAGGTGACCTGTTCTCCTGAACTCCTGAACGCCCTTCCGCTTGGACAGTTTACAGTCTTACAGGTGCTTCTGTTCTGGAATAACTTCAAAATGTGGCTGGGATATAAGAGGATAGAGGGGAGGAAGGAAGAAGGAAAATTTCATCTTCACACTTGAGTCTGGGATATTTTTCTCTCCATCTCTTAAATAAGACTAAGTGTAAGGCCTCAGTGACTGACAATTGCTATCAACTGTATGAAGTATCCACTTCTAAAGAAACACCATTAATCAGTCTCATTCCTGCTTTGACAAGGAGAGACCTGGAACAAGATGAAATTTAACTGAAAAACTAGCAGAAGGAAATGCTGATGCTTTTCTCCAGAAGTACAGTATAACGCTTGGCATGAAGATCCATGAGTGGAGGAGGGCTGCTGTGTGCAGCAGTGCTCTATCTATATCAAAGGGATGTGTCCTCTTTATTTGACTAAAAAGAAACAAATTTTAAAAATCTATATTTTAATTCTGCTTTTGGACACCCGAATGTTAATTAGGACAGGGTATAAAAGTTAGTATTTACAAAGTTATTGTCCTATAATTGTAGTTTTAATTAAGGACTTGGTTTAATCTTAGGCTTTATTTATGACAGTAGTACACTACTGCAGTGTACTTCAGCTCTCAGCTCATAGTTTTAGGTTTAGACCTTGATCCTGCAGCTGGATTATTTATGGTGTAAATGAAATAGTGATAAAATACCAGTTCTTTTGGTCCTACTGTAGAACAGGCTGAGTAATTTTGGTGTTCCAAAGCCTCTTAAATAATGGTGTTAAAAATAATGAGTAATAAAAACAAAACTTGGAATACTTCTGTGCCATCAGTAAATATTTGCATCTCAAATGACAGATCATGACAAGTCAACCCCCTCGTGTGTGTGAGTAATGCAAATAATTTTTGTGGAGATACAGTGCAGCAACCACATGGTTTATGGTGTGACAGTCTGCTGCTCTTCAGTATCTTGACGCTTCTGTTGCTTACTTGGAACTTAAAGTTTACAGAATTAATTACTCCCCAAATTCTTGCTGTATTTGCTAGGTAAAAATTGTTAATAAAGTTGAGGACCAGAGGTAGGAATAGGGCAGAGAAGTAGAATTGGAAGGAGCACACAAGTGTTTTCTGGAGTGTGGGAGAGAGGAGTGACACTACCAATACAGTGTGAAGGGGAAATCATGACCATGACATATGTGCGTTCACCTGGGAGGAATGTGGTGTAACCAGGCATGCCCATTTGTTTGTTCTTACCAGAAACAATGTGTATTTGCAACTGCTCCCTTCAGATCCACTTCTAAATTCAAAGGTATATGAGAACACTTGTATCCTAGGAAAGGAAGAGACTTGATATATGTGTGATTTGTCTGCCTCAATTTGTGCATGGGCCAGACCTGAAAATTCATAAGAAGAATTAAAATTTTACAATTAAAATGTTACCTTTTTTTTTTAAAAAAAAAAAAAGTAGGCAGTAGAAAGCCGTAGTGTTTGTATCATTGTAATCCCATCCCATATGGAACGGTGTAGCATGCCCAGGCACCATCCCCACCTTCTTGCAGCATCTTTAATGAACATAGATTACAAATAAGAAAGAAAAGAGATGCCAGCTGGCTAATGTGACCCAAACTTATTATGGACTGGTATCTGTTTATCTCTGCTGATGGCATCCAGAAATCTGCCGTGGGGGAGAGACAGCTCCCTTGCTACTCTTTCCAAATTAAGTCAATAATAAACTTACAGGTTTGGTTGGCAAATGTAGGTATTGTTACTTCTGGCAGGTCTTGGTGAGAGTGGATCCTCATCATTCACCAGAGCCCTGGATGGTCAGTGAGACCAGGAACACCAAAAGCAAATAAAGGAAATTTGTATAAAACTTCCATTAGGGTAGGTGATTTCCATCTGTAGAAGTTACAGGAAGTTACTACTAGTAGTATTAAAACAAGACAATTTCTGATTGCTGAACTCAGCGCTGCAAGGACAGAGGAATCACAGGTGGGCATAAAATGACATGATGTAACACAGTATGGCAATATAGCCAGGAAGAATGGGAGATCTTGAAGATGGAGCAAGTAGGTGAAATTTGAGTCTGATGGGCCTTTTGTGGGGAAATAAGAGAAATATATTACATCCAAAGAATTCTTTAAAGTGGACTCTAGCCTTTTCTCTGAACTGGAAAGAGCCCATTGCGACTGCCTACCAAACTGCTGTTGACAAACCAAGACGACTGATAGAAGAATTACTGATTTCAAGATAGAGAACATTTTCAGTCAGCTAGATGAGGCATCCTTCATATCCTTAGGCTATCATGGTACAAAAAGTACTGCTTAAATCATCTAGGGAAACTTACAGTGTGTTGCTCTGATGACTTGATTAGCACTAAAGGTTTATTTTATGACATTAAAAATAATGCCAAATAATTGTTCTTGCTCTATGCTGTACTGTAAGGGGGGGATGTGTCTCTGTGAGAGAGAAAAATGGTAATGTTCTCTAGTAACCCAGAACAGCTATGATTGCCTGGATCGTGTAGAAGCACAAGATGTTTTCAGCAATTAATTTATAGACTTAGCAGATGTTTGTTATGGCGAGAACCCAATAAAGGACAAGAGCTGTTCTCTGAAAGACTGCTAGTATGTTTTCCCAATAACTGAGGCTTAGGAAAGAAATCCACAAACTTTTATTTCCTTATTGAGAAACACCTAACTCATAAGGGAGATCTTCTGTTAAGTTTCTAATTAGAATATCAGTCATAAGATGCTTTAATGATCTAACAGAAGGAATTTAAACAATTGAAAAATTTTGCTTTCTTTACTCAATACAGTTTGACTGTTCTTGAGAGCTGCTGTAGAATTGTGTAAAACATTGGTTTGGGTAGCTTTTTAAATAATGAAGGAAAAAATAATTTCCAGCTTGATTTTTGAGTACACTGTAATTTCAGCTGGTAGTAAAGTAAAAATAAACTTTGTTTCATATAGAAAGCAAACCTAGTTGACAATGCTGTTCTGCTAGACATCTTTAAAGAACAGTTTCTGATTGAATTATGGAACAAGAAATCATACTTCTGCAAATGAAGCTGATCAAATTATGGTACAATTTATGTATTGAACAGGCTGGGGAAAAAAAAAACCCTTTTGAATCTCAGACCCTGTTTCTCATTCTGGGGCAGTATTTAAAAATGACAGATAAATAAAGGAAGTATCATCTAGGTAAATACAGGCATTGTATCTGACCTGTGTTAAAAGGATTAATACAAAATGAAGCTTTGAATTTTTATAGAAGCAAAAGATCTGTATTAGACTGTAATGCATGAGCACTGCTCAAGAAGAAGGATTGAGCATTAAGGTACAGACTTCAAAACTGAGTATTGGCTTTACTTGGAGTGAGTCTGTCCTGGTTTCATCTGGGATAGAGTTAATTTTCTTCACAGTAGCTGGCATAGTGCTGTGTTTTGGATNCATTAAACCACAGCAGAGTTGAAGCACGCAGGATGTTGCTACCTGATGCTGCACTGGTTCCAGAATGGTTTTAGCTCGGCAGTTTTCTCACAAATGCTTGTTTTCCCTACTGTGCTTTGTCCAGCTCCTCATTTCCACCTCAGTAATCCCAGCACTGCTGTTTCTTTACTTACCTTCTGATCCAGCAGACATTATGTGGAGCTTGTTAGACTGTGTTTTGCATCTCATCTGGTCCAGATTCCAAATGTCTTCCTGGGTTCAGGTCCAGGATTCCTACCCCCTCTTAATGTGTCACTGTCAAAAAAACAAATGAAACAAAAAACAACCAACCAAAGAGAAATCCCCCCAAACCTTTTCCTCAGGATTTCCATGGCTGTTTATCTAAGGTTCTGAGGCAGTAATTGTTTCTGGCTTACTGAGTTAAGGGTGAAAAATTATCCAAGAGTGTGAAAGTTCAATGTGACTGCTATAGATAAGATCCAGCTCAGAAACAAAGGCCAGATGGGGCTGATTTAGATGAGTTATGTGGATAGCCTTGGCTTCAAAGGAATTTAGCCAAAGGCAGGAAGGGTAAAGGTAAAGAAACATCAGACCACAGCTCCCTCTGCACTGTCCTGAATTTCGGATGTGTTCTGTGTAGTCTGCTGCTCAGCTACACACTGTCCTCCAAATGGCTGTTCTGGATGGTCTGTGATAGTCCTGGGTTTACTGGTGAGAGAAAAAGGCTTTAGTAGCATGATAGAAACTCCACTGAGCACCTGTGCAGAAAAAGAAATTATGACTATTTCCATTAATTCGGGCTAAAATGGCTCGAGGCTGGTTGTGTATTTTGCCCACCAGATCTGCAAGTGTCATGTTCCACAATGGCTTTTATTTTCTATCAAAGCAAACAAATGAGACAGTCCTGCTTAACAGCAGCACGCTCTCCCTTGCCCTCAGCACTTCCTTCCCGCCGCCGAAGTCCCTCGACTGCTTGTAAGCAGGGTATCCCAGTCCTCCTCGGAAGGGAGGCAGCGGTGTGAGCAGTGTCCGTGGCCACTGTCACCACATCCTTAGAGGAGATCCTTGCCATTAGGAACCGGGACTGATTCCCACGCTCAGCCGTGGGGCACACCAGCATTCCTGCATTTCCTTGGCCTTCAGCTGTCCCGTGGCACTCAACCTTGTGGAAGTTGCGGTATGTGGCTTGTCAGACCAGTTAGGTTGGCCATCCCTGCAGTAAGTCAGGAAGTTGATTTCTTTGCCTTCTTGCAGTAACTTGTCAGGGAGCATTTTGCGCATGGTGGAAATGGAGAGTGATTTTCTTTAGTATTCAGCTGATACAGAATTGTGTATCTCTTTTTTGGGTTTTGGGTTTGGTTTTTTTTTTTGCAAATGATGAAACAGTGCCTTCTGTCTATGCAACAGAAGGAGAGAAATGAATAAAAATGAGTAAGCTGGAATTGGACTGACTTGGTCCCTACATTTTATGAAGATTTTTTTAAAAAAAAAAAGCTTTTGTGGCAGTGACTATATGAATTGCAGTATGTGAGTCCTTTTTTCCTAAAAGATAATTATTTAAAACATGCACAGGGTGACTAGTAGATATAAAAACTAGTATTACAGTTACTCTTTGGAAATCTAGTGTCAAAATGGAGACACTTACGAGGTTTCTAAAACTGTTTACTCAGGAAGCTGTAGCAAATACACTGGCAAAATGTCATTAAAAGCAGCAGATGCTATAGTGTCTCTGCTGCAAGCACAGCAGTTCCTCTATTTTTGCCTCTTTCTATCCCATCTTTGTAAGTCTCTTGCCCCCTTCCCTCCCCTTTTATTTTTGAACGTGCATTGTTGTTTGGCTGCTAATGGACCCTAGTAGCATTGAGTACATACGCTCTAGGATTAGGATTTGTGAATTGGAAAGACTATAATGATTTAATTTTTCCCCCTTCCAGCTGTAGTTGCATAGATGACCCCCCTGATATGTATCAGGCAGAAGTAATTTGAGACCTGCATGACAGGTCTGTGCATTCTCATTAATTGATTTCTTTAATAATTACTGAAAGCTAAAGGGGAGGAGGGGCAGGGAGGAATAGCAGTGAGGTTGACTAGCGAAAGATTTGACCTAGTTTTTTCAATCTGCATGGCTCTGCAGACAGATTCAGTTATAAATCTGCCTCTTCTAAAGAGCTTTTATTTATTTATTTTTGTTCCCTCCATGACAGCTGCATTTGTTTTGAATGTTCAAATGTGGTGGGTTAAAATATAAAATTTTGTCATCGTTGCTATAGTGTCATGGAAACGTGCGTATATGATGAGGAAGTAAGAGAAGGCACCTACTTCTGCCTTCTGCCTTGCCCCTCCATCATTCTTCTTTTTGTGTATTTGATAACTGTGTGACATTACATGCTTGGTTTTTCATCCTGCCTGCAGTATTACAACATGTGTGAAATAGTCACTCTTCACTTTGTGCAGGAGTTGTTGTGATGCTGCTTTGCACACAAAGCTAAACAAGGCTGAAAAGCAGCATTTTTCTTTTTCAGGTTTTGATAACATCTCTAAGCTAGTGCTTTTGCCTTCTTATTTCTATTTATATCAAGCAGTCCTGGCCTTTGCTTGGTTTGCTTGTTTATTTTTCTTCCCTTAGCAGTGAAGGACCAGGGATTAGTACTAAATGCTAGAACAGCATAGGGATTCATGACAGGCTGGACCAGTGCTTTGACCCTCCAGATGCTCTGGATAAGCATTACGACGACATCTGAAGGGCAATATTCAGTCGATGGGTAGGTATGCGTATAATGTTTGTCTTCTGATATTTTATCAAGAGAGGTTTCCTTCTGGAGCCATTCGTTAACTGAAGCACAGGGCTGTCTTTGACAGGTTAGGGTTTTACCTGTTCTGCGTTCCTTAATAACTGTTTTTGTTCTTGAACCACTTGCATCTGCTACAGGAAAACCATACCCAACTGAAAGCCAGGGAACTGACTTCTGTTTTTGAAACTGCTCTGAGATGTAGCTGGAACTGCATCAGGAGACTGTGTAAACTCATCCTTGCTGGTTACAGCCTGGCTTCCTACCCACCCTGGCCTGAGGCTGTCTTTCATTGTGCCGTAGGCAGTGGTGCTGGAGCACAGCTTCGTGCAGCTTTGCAGTCTCTCACTGCCCGCTTGTGATCTCTGCTCCCTTATGGCACTGGCTGTGGCTCCAGAGCTGGTTCTGGCCAGCTGGTGAACCTCTTGAATAGGACAAGAGTTTCCAGCTCCCAGTCAGCAAGGAGGGGGCTGCAGTGATGGGGAATGAGCAAAGCAAAGGTGGTGCTTGGACCAGGGGAGATTCTGTAGGCTTCATGGGAACTCCTCAGAGGTTGTCCCTCTCTTTAATTGGCCTGCATGTGTCAGTCAACGATGTTCACCTGCTTTAGGCCTGGAAAAGGATAGTTTCTGCATGCTGCTGTGACCCTGGTGTAACAGCATTCCCCAGCCCTCCTCCTTCTGTCCCTCCTTGGTTTTGCAAATGCTTTTCTCTGAAGCTGAAAAGATATCCATATAGGTAGAAGCTGATCTTGCAGTAAAGTAAATTCATCACCGTTTCCTTTTCTAAAGTAAAATTTGTGGTTACGCAGTAGTTCTGGGTATTCTGAAGAATTTTGTCTTTCTTTGTGTTCCTGGCTGTAGGCACGGAGGCAGCAGTCATGCTCTTTGGGAGCCAGGCCGTGTCAGTAACATTTCTCTAGAGGACGATGACTGACATGCATGTCAAGAAAGTGACTGTCAGCCCAGGAGCTGAAAGGAGGTGCCTGCTCACAGGAGCTGCTCCAGGTATCCTTCTGAGGCATTGTATCTGCTGGCCTGACATTTCCAATCCCACTCTTAAGTGAGCTATGGTCTTGGGCTGTGATAGTTTCTTGTGTATCCTGGATATAGATGTCATGTCTAATTTGTTCTCAAGGGAAGGCAGAGTTTGATCTATAATTCTGTGTAAAGTTGGTAATTATCAAGTGCTCTCAATGCCTGCAAAGCCTTGCTGCAGTTCAAACACTGTGCAGATACTTAACTGATGTGCGTGCTGAATGTTTTGAACTGTATGCAACAGGGAAACACAAGGGTCTTAGCAGCACACGGGCCAAGTGCATATGGTGGTCTATAAATGCTTGTATTTGCCTGGGAAAACAGGCTGTATGAGTAAATCTTCAAAATGAGTCCTGCAGCAATTCCTGCCTAGGTGTTTCCCCACCCCGTTCCATCTCCTCCTTTCTTCCTCCTCTCGCCAAGCATACAGCATTCCACAGTTCAACTGCAGCAATATTACACATGGCTAATCTCTAATGCAGCTGGGTGAGAGACTGGCTGTTGCTTCCATTTGAGTTGGCAGACCAACATACTAGATACCATACTAAATAGCTTTTGTGCTTTTTCCGCCGAGCTGTCTTGTAATTCTCCATGCACACCAGAATGCTTAGTTTACTGCAGTACCTGAAGCAATGGGACAAGCTCTGAAGACCTACGGAAGAGGTGATCCCCAGCAAGGCAGCATGTTTGTGTCGTAAGTTCTGCTGGGTGGGTTTTGGTGGTTGGGCTAGGTTAACCTGTGCCTTCAGGAGTATCCACATTGCTTCTTTGCCCAAGCTGTACCCCCACATTGCCTGATCACAGCTTATTTTAAAGGCAGAATCTTTTTCCTTTTGACTTCGAGGTTACACTCCTAAATAAGAATGACTTGATGACCGATCTCAGGAACCGTATTTCTTCCCATTTAAAAAATAAAACTGATGGTGTACAGTTGTGTAAAAATCTTCTATAATGACATAACTCATATGGGTTCTATATTTTGATTATTAGTTTCCATTTTTATATTCAAATAGAAGGTACTAAACCATTTCAGAGCAGGGTCCAGTTCCTCTGTGATGTGGTGGTGGTCATGGTGTGCAGAAGAAGCTGCTTGTGTCCCAAGCAGCATACACTGTGGTGTGTTAAAAACAAATACATAAGCCAGACAATTCTAATGATCCCAAGGAGATGAGAAGGCATACAGCACCCCTAAACAGAAATACAGAGAGTAACAACTACTTGCCACTTCAAAAGCTTTAAGTAACTATTATCTTAGAAGTATTTTGTGACTTGTCAGGGCGGATAAGTGCTCTGCCTGGTTTTCAGCACTGGGAATTTGCCATCTTCTTTCCAAACTCTAGCAGAAAAAGAGCCATGTCTTGTGTTACCATCTTAGCATCACTTACATATGGGATCTAACAGCAACCACTGGGGGACGTTACAGTGTCAGGCTCCCTCAAATACCCACCTGCCCAAATATGGGTTTTTTTTTGTTTGTTTGTTTGTTTTAAACCCCTCTGCTGATAGACATGGGCAGTTATATACTAATACTAGGAGGGAATCACATTTCAGCCAGGTGTCCTTTGTGGGATCATTTGAAGTTGGAGCATTCAAGTTGCTGACAAAAATCTTGTAGTGAGCTAAAAGAAATATGATCGTAAGAGTTTCTTGTGTGTTTTGATGTACAAAACACACTTGCTTACGGATCCAAGGTGTAAAAGATTCACAGATACCCCAGATATGAGGTTACTTCTTTTCTTTTGTTTGACACATGCTGCAGAATTTTCAGTTGCTGTCAAAACTGGTGTGCCAGCATTGCTTTCACGTGGTGAGCTCCTGTGGCTGGCCGGTAGCCGTGCATGCAGCTCACCAATGCGTCGTGCCACAAGGCTCCCTTCCCTGTCTGCCGTTTCTGGCTGCAGCAGCCCCGGGAGTCCTTTCCAAACTGGCGTTTGGGTGATCCACTAGCAAATCCTATTATTTGCTAATAGGATTTGTTCTTGCACTACTTTGTCTGATCACTAATTGTTTATCGCGCATTAGGAGTACAATGAGATGCCTGTCAGCTGTGTTGTGATGGCGGGTTTTGCTTTGGGAAAGCCTCAGTATGGAAGGCAAAAAACAAAGGCTCCACATTTCAAACACTGCAGCATATCCTGCACTCCAGTAGGCGCTAGTTTCTCCGGCTCCTCAATAGATGGTGGGGCGCATAGAGGGTCAGTAAGCTCCTCTGGAGGGCTGCATGCTCTGCACTTGTGGATGCAGAGCCACAGCTGCTTTCCAGATTGCCTCTCTGCCCTTCCGAAAGAGTGCCCTGCTGAGATGGCAATCAAACAGGGAAGCATTAAGAATATTCAGAAATAATTTTAAACAGAATAGAAAGATGAAAGTAAAAAATGTACAGGGAGTCTTGGGAGCTAGTGAGAACTAGTTGCTTTTTTTCTTTGTTGAATGTTTTGATCAGTCTGGATGGTATTTAATGATTATACAATGCAGGTAGAAACAAATTCTCAAAAGGGGTCTGCCTGAGCTGGTTTTTGAGGTTTCAGGTGTACCTATTCATATATGTATTTTTACAAATCTTTTCCTGAAACACTTACTCCAGAAAAAATAAATAATAATATTTTTTTTGAATTATAGGTACACTAATACACGCTTTTTAAATCCCTTTTCTCAGAAGAGAATACTTTTTAAGAAATACTAAAGTCAGATTTCCAAAGCAGAATCTGAGTGTGGTCCTGTGGTGGCTTAACTTGAGTTTCTAGAGAGTTCACACTCAGGTTTGTTCCCGTCTCAGTTTACCGATGCTGTGCTGATGGAATGAATTGGATCAGGTCACTGATCCAGCTGAAGACTTGATGCTTTTCTGGAGAGGTGGGCAGGGATAGTCTTTGGTTTCTCGAAGCCCTAATCTGCTGCCTCTGTGGCTGCAGTAAAGCTGGCAGGGTGGGAGGAGTGTGGGTGAGGAACCCTGAGCATTTTGGGTGGCTGCCTCTGCTCAGGGTCCTGTGCCCAGGCAGGTGGGGATGGCTTGGGGGAGTCTGTCCTATCCTGGCTTGGTTGGATCCAGCTGGAAACTCCAGCTGCAAATTTTGAAGAATCTTTATCTTCTTAAGTAATCTCAATTTAAGGATAAAATAAGCCAAATAATTTATTGTGTAGTTTGGCTGCATGCTTCTTCAGAAATAGGTTTCCTGAATATCTACGTGTATTTGTTATTTTTTTGTATTGCAAGATAAATAGAAATAAACTGAGGACATCAATTTTTGTACCAGTTAGGAACAGGATTTTCTGATTTTTGTACAAAGCATCTGGGAAGAAATAAAGCCGTAATTCTTCTTGAGTATTCAGACAATATGCTGAAGTTTGATCGTGTACACACACACACACATATATAACTTATACATACACACAAATATATAAATATATATGCTATTACATATGCTTTATATATGTATGTGTGTTTGTGTGTGTATACATATATACATGTGCTTACACATGTATATAGAAAATGTAGTGAATTAATACCATTGTGATCGTCTTGTGTGACTAATATCTGCTGGCCAGGATGAAAATTGGTTCATCCTGAAGTTCCCTGAAAAAGTTTGATGATGATGTGACCTAGCTCTTGGAATGAAAGCTTAACCTTCAAGCCAAACCAACCATCCCAATTTCAAGTACTTGCAGAAATTCAACCATCCTACTGTGAGGTATCCATAACCTATTCCTTCTTCAAAGGGAACAGTCTTCACCAGAAGAAAGATTTAGTGTAAGCTTTCATCTCAGAGCAGGAAAGTTCCTGAAACATGTCCTACCCCCTGATGTAGGGGGAAATAGGGTTTGCACCAGAGGTACTGGTTTGTCAGTAAGTGAGGTACATACTTAAATCCTATCTGTTGCATGCCATGACAGCCCACCTGCAGTGGAGGAGGCAAACTCCTAAGAGGACAAAGAAGGAAGCTTGCAAATACTTAAATACTTTGTGGTGTGTGCTCTTCTTTCAAGACCTGAAGTTTGTGCCTCTCCCGGGTAGTGTGATGACAGTGTTCAGGAGTAGAGCATGCCTATAAATCATGCAGGCAGGCCAGGTCATTTGCTCAAATGCAAATGCACACTTGTAGCAGATGGGTGCAGGTTCGGGCATTGCTGGTCATGCAGCACCTGAGCTTGCTCAGGGACTGGTCGCAGAACCCATGGAGGAAGGCAGCAGAGGGGAGGTCCTTAAGCCAGAGAAGTACTGAAATGTTTTGAGGACTTAATTTTTTTTTTTTTAATGTTCCATTGAATATAAAGCATCTTCTATCTTCTCTAATTTCAGAAAATGCATGTTAACCTGGTGTAACTTAATGAGTTCCTGTTGTAGGTGAGCAATACAGTTTCTCAACATTTCAGACACCTTTTAATGTTTTCCAGGAAGGCATTGCTGAACTGTTCATTTCTGTTCTGTGACTTGCTACAGTCTTTTGTAATAATATCAGAGGGACTGATTGTTGTTAGAGTGATCACTAGGGATTTTTAACTACATCCTTCATTATTTTGCCTCCTGGTAGTAAATAGATCAGAGTAAGGAAAATAAATTAGAACGTAAGAGGACATTGATGAGATGAGCTATCACTTAATGACCACACCAAGAGCTACCAGGGAAGAACCTGGAGGAGTAGCATTGGCTTTCTAGTGGGCAGAGTTATGTTATTTATCAAAATGATTGCTGAGGCTTTTACTTCTTTATACAGTTGCTCTGAGCCACTTAGCAACTTTTGGGTCATGTCCAAGTGGCAGGTAACTGCAGCTTCTTTTTGCATCTTGGAAGCTGCCTTTGTGGATGAAGGAGAGCTGCATTAAAAGTGTGTGTACGTGCTGAGAGGCCAGTGGATGGTATGACTTGGCTACGGCTTTCCTGTAGGCACAGGTATTGCTCACAATTTTTTTCGTTCTTCCCCCCACCTGTCTCACATATTGAAAATGTGACCAAAGTAAAAGGTAAAGTAGTGCTGCAGGGTCTGGTGGGTTAGAACAGAGTCATTGTATTAGGGTGACCTACTGTGATTTAAAGATCAAATTGTCGATCTTCCCTTCCCATATATACTTTCTTCCTGCCCTTTTCTCTGTCCAGCATTTAATCCCATTTGGGCCATGTGTCTTTTCTTATGTAGATGTTTTACATCTGGCTCTTCGCTTTAGTTGTCCCAGACTTGCTGAAATAGTGGTATGTATCAGCTCTGTGTTTTAGGAGGTGGCAGAGGGGAGTAGGAGGCAAATCTATAGGGTCAGGAGTGGCACAGAAAGGATGTGTTGGGATTGACTGTTCATTTTGACCTGGTGCAAGAAGTAAAGGACCAGAAATGAAAGTGGCAGGTGACAAGATCAAAACTAATGGAGATGGTTGTCTTCACAGAGTCTGAATTTACACTGGGGAGCTCTGCCACAGGGTGTCAAAAGTTCACATGGGCTCAGCGAGCTACTAGTGCAGCTTGGGGAGGGACGGGCAGCTCTTTGGGGACTGCTGCATGCAAAGACGCCTTTTTTGGTCTAGACAAGTCCCTAAGCTGCAGCTTTTTAAAAGTTGGGAGAATATTTTTATCTCCACTGACCTTTAGCAGTGGGTTAGAATGTTGGAGACCTGAATGTTACCACTGACCCTGACTCATGCATCCCAATTGTACTGTTTGTGAAAAGGGTGAGAGTGATACCTTCAGCACTGTATCAGCCATACCTTCTACAGCCCTGATGATGCCCTTGGAGGGCAGCTGAGAGGAGGCACTGTGTGTAAGGGGGGGGGACGGGGGGACGGGACGGGACTGGAGTGTATCTCCCCTTCCATTCCCTTCTCCTGCTTTATCCGCACTTGGAAAGTTACTGAGTGACTAAACTCTTTATTTTTAGATATTACAAGAAAGAAAGCATTAGACAGCTGGCTGCAAAAATATTTATTTGTGACCTTTCTCTACATTTGTGCAGTTCTTGTTGCTATTCTGGAGAGAGCATGCAGTTCCTCCCTGCTTCAGCTCTTCAGTCTCTCAGAGTTTCAGGAGAAACTGAAATACTTATAGCTTTATGCATGCATATATTAAAAAAATGTTTTTAAAATGCTTGCATGTTTGGAAAACATGGCTACTTCTGTTTGTAAGCTGTTGGTCTACCTTTGTGTCCCATTTTCCTAGTAACTTATTAAGTGGGCAAGTAACCGGAGCGCCACTCATAGAGGCTGCACTGGGGTATTCCCATGTCGGTGGCTGAACACCCTCTGCTCCAGTCAGTCCTGTTATGAACTAACTTACAGCTTGAGGTAGACTCGTCCCTAACCTTCCCACTCGTAAGAGAGAGGATTAAGTAGGTTTGCTGCATCACTGAGGCGGAAGGGTTTGGCAGTGTGTGTGAACAGGGGCTGGAAACAGGGCCATGGTCAGCGGGGTCTGGCCTGCAGCTTGCGATGGGAGCTCGCAGGCCTGCAAAGGTAGCTCAAGCCAAACAGACATTACTGGCCGTGGTTTTTGTGATTGGAGCAAAATCTCAGGAAGAAGGGGGTATTTTTGACTTTGCACAATGGGGACATGTGACTTTCAGACATGTATGTTAAGTTAAAAGAAAAAAAAAATAAAAGGGCCGGACAATGAAAATGTGAGAAATCCACCTGCAAAAAAGAAACCGTTTTACAATAATTGAATGGTACACAGCAGTCGTATCAGTCGTGTTCCTTAGGAGTAACTCTGTAGGACAAAACATTCCATAATACTGCTGTTGAGTGATGAGGATAATTTGTTTTATTTAGTTAAAATGGTGAGCATTAGCACTGCACTAATCGTTAAGCCTGCAAGCTGAAATGCAGCTACTAAATCCTTTTTTTGTCGCAGCTACCTTTCACAGACTGTTGAGTAAAGTGAAACTTCTGTTATGTGAAAGTACTCTTGGATAGAAGCCCTTGAGTCCCCTATTGCCCCCAAGCACATTACTGTGACTAAATTTTCTTCTCTAAAATTGATCTGTATAAAACCATTTTTTACTTCCGTAGCATCTGAAGTATGAAAAACACTTGATACTGAATGCTGTTTTGCTAGGACAATATGCTGAATTTATAGGGCACTTTGCTTCCCAGCTGAAAAATTACTAATACCTTTTTGAAGGTGAAGCATTGCTCTTGCAAGCAGAGATGAAGCGGTTTTATACAGCTAATATGTATACATGTTGGTACTCCGATTGCATCAAAGTGTTACAGGTGTAGTGCTATTCTTTAGCCTGCCTTCTATATCCATCTTTGATATATTAAAGCAAAGAATATTTTCTGTCAGAAGGCAGAAAAATGCATGGGAGTGGTGCTGTAGCGTTACAGGGGCTGTGGCGCTATTTGAGTACTAGCGACTGGTATTCCAGAGGGATATCTGGCCGATGGAATAAGCCTGACAGAGCCCATGTGTAGCTTCTGCCACCACTGGCTTCTACGACTCTGCCCACGCTAGATCCTAGCAAATACCTGCACTTAGTAAAGTGCTGGTTTGCACTTCCTTGTTTTAGACGAGCAGTTTCTCATTCCACGCCCTTAGTTCCACCAGCACTCAGCAGCACTGCAGGCTGCTGCCAGCCTCGCTCCCTGAGGTCCAAGTACTGTAATAGATGCATTTTCTACTGCCAGTTCGAAGTGTACTTTAATTTTTATTACGAGGGATGAGCAATGCCCTTTGTTAGGAAGGATTTCAGGTAGCTTCCCAGCTCTGCGTTTAAGAAGTAGCAGGACACTGGTGATCGATGTGTAGGTTTTTGGGGTTTGGTTTTTTGGTTTTCTTTTTTTGGTTGGTTGGCTGGTTTTGGTTTTTTAAAAGCTTTTTAATGAAACTTAGAATACTTTGTAGAAATGCCGAGGTCAAAAACATGTTTGCTTGTTGGGAGGGTTTCTCAGGTCAAACATTAACAAAAAGCTTTCAAAACCTTGAACACCCTCACCCCCCCGAAGTACTGGTTTTCCAGCAATCTTTTTCCCCTCTAGTGAGTGTAAATGCTATCTAATAATTTGAGCCAAAGAAAGACAAAACCTCACTAATGCAATAAGCTGATTTCTCTCGCAAACTGCTTAGCTTTTATTTTTTGGAAAGACATGTGGGTTCCACAGTATAGCGCTTAGTTTGATGGAAGGTATGGGATAATGATGCTGGTGTGGAAATAACGGCTAATGCATCTCTAACAAGAAGTGAAGGAAAAGCATCAGACCTCTCAGATGAAAGGCAGATGCATATGTGTGCTTTTCTGAAGTCATTTCAGGAGTGTTGGGAAAAGGTCCCCTCTGAAAAGGCTGGCTCTGAGCTCTCCTGCACGCTGACCTCTGAGGCAGCACTCGTGATGCTCAGCAGTAGAAGGGTCTTGCTGACGTACCGAGTTGTGTGCTGGGCTTCTTCCTTGGGCAGGCAGGTTCTTACCTTTGAAGGGTTTCATTGTGGGAGCTGTGACCCATTCCCCAGCACAGCCAACGGATTTTAGTGTAATTAACTTTCCTGTATAGCTACTGGATGAGGTTAACTGGGTTTTAAGACCCCATCCTGTGCTTCAGACGTTGTATCCTGGTGGGCCTTCTGTAGCAGAAGGTGTTGGGAAGCATAAAGCCAAAATCGGTGCTGGGATAGGTATACTGAAGTCACTACCCTACTTACCTACTGAATTTGTCCTAGGACTGTTAAGGTTTTTCTGCTTGTTTTATTAATAATACAAGTAACTTCTGAATTAAGTAGATCAGCTATACAAAAATAACAAAAAAAAATCAGCAATTGTTTTTGTATGTCGTGGCAGTAAATCTGTTGAGTGACTGCTCAGAAACAAGCCTCTTCTGCTTTCACTCATCCTTGTAGTTAGAGCAAATTTAGATTGTTTCTGTTTAAAACCAGCAACCAATGTCCAACAAGTTAGACAATTGTAATCATAAATCCCTGGAACAATCTGCATTTAGAGAGCGTAAAGTAGATGAGCTGGGAAAATCTGTTCTGTCTGGAAAATCTGTTCAATCTTTCAAAAAGGGAGCCAGACTCTTCAAAACAGATCTGGGCACCTCTTTAGCACAGAGAGGAAGTTTTGCTGGTTTTAACTGCCTTCCCTGGTATTTGTAAATATATTGATAGAAAGCTATGAGATCTGATGGACATACTTAATTTGCAGGAATAGCTTGCTTGGCTTTTTTGTTATGGAGCTCACGGTGGGCTAGTGTTAGCAACATGAGTAGTCTTTTATGCAAGCACCACGTGAACTATGCCTGCATCCAAGTGAGAGGTTTTTTACCAGGTTCACAGAGATGCTGTATGTATGTAATCGGAGTATACCATTTAGCTCAAACTAGGGTTTGTTATACCTGGAGATGACTCAGAGATGCTCTTCACACTTCACATTCACTGTAGTTTTCTCAAATTTCTCCATGTAGATGCATCCTCAGCACAGGAAAAGGAGATTGAAGCTCTCATAATGTACGCAATTAACTCATCTTTCTGGATATGAAAGGCTAAAGCAAAAATACATATTCTTAGTGTTCATGGGGACTTTGTAGCCAGGGTTCTGCCTGATGGCTTCATGAAATTTTTAATCTGTTAGCACAGATTATGTAGGAGCAGTCTCCAGGGTGATTTTGTGCAGATGCTTTGTGCCAGGCTGAGGTACCTTTCCAGAAAACAGATTGTTGGTCAGGGGATGGATGGGCTCCTTAAGTTTTGGGCTGTAATAAGAGGCCATTAGTACTATCTGTTGGTCCATAATATGACCTACTTTTGATAAAAATGAAAGACAAAAGGGAATGGTTCAAGCTGTGATCAACAAACATTTAAAAAAAAAAAGTGTGAAATGTGCACTAGCTTAGCTTTTTTTTCTTCCACTGATGAAAATTTGTGAGTGGGCTTCCATATTGAAGTTGGCCACAAAATGGAGTTAAGTAAGGGAAGAAGTTTTCTGTGCTTGAAACATGTCAAGGAAAAAAGGTTTTCTAATTTGTGGGAAGAAGATTTTACAGACCTTGTTAGCCATTAAAATGTGTTACGCCTAGATAGAAAAAATCATTGCTTTAACAAGACTTAGGAGGAACAAGAAGGTTGATGCAAAACTAAGAAATTACAGTAATAGGTCAGAAATTGAAATTAATTCAGTGCTTGCAACCCTCAGGAGAGTTTTCAAGGTCAAGGAGCAGACAGGTCATTTGTCTCAGTGCACATATTTTGAAAGTTTTAAATTAAAAATCTAACAGATTTCAGAAACCTTCTTGACACACAACAACTTTTAAAACATTGCATGTGAATGACAGGACAGCTTATTAAATCTGATAGGGGAACTCCATAAATTAAAAAAAAAAAATAAAATTCTAAGCTTATTTTGTTGGCAGTTATTCCATGGTTTTGGGCCTAGTAAGACTTCTTGCAGCTCCATCCCTCGTGATGGTGACTTATTTTTGGTATGCCAGTTTTAAATGCAGGAGTGTAAAGCACCCTTCTTCATCAGTGTCAGAGAACCTTGTCTCGATTTAGGTTCTTTTGAATGGATAATCTTGTCCTTATCCTTTTGTAAAAATAATTGGACATGAGTTCAATAGCTTTTATTGCAGATTATATTTGAACGGTGTAGTAAAATCAAGGATCAGAGAGTAAGCTGTTAGCCTCCTGCAGTGTGTGAGGAGGAATCTATAGCAGACGTTGTTCATTCAGTCTATTGCTTCCCCGTTCCTGGGCCCCTTTCTTATCAGCTCATGGGGTTTGAGTTCGGGAGAGGGGAGAGAGTTGTGGGATTTTGGGGGCCTGGTTTTTTTTTTCTTTTGTTTTTTCTTTCTTCTGTCTTTTTTTCTTTCCTTCTTTTTTTTCTTTCTTTAATTTTTTTTTTTTAATCTTTCCTTCTTTTTTCTTTCCCTTGTTTACTTCAGTAGAAATGGAGAAAGGTTTATGGTTTTCAATTTCTGGATTCTTGCTCTCTTGTTCTAGAGAGAATTTTGGTGAAATGAACTGAGTTTCTAAATAGAGCAGAAACATTTGACAAATAAACATTGCAAAGTAGTACAATTGTATCACTGCAAAGGGCACTGGGAAGAATCTAAACCTGCTTTGAACTGGTTGACGTGTGTCACTTGCCAGCTAGCATTGTCAGTTATCTTAAGACTGATATTTTTTAAACTGAAAGTTTAGGACAATCCATTGAATATTTTCTTTATATCTCCCCATAAATGTAAAAAAATAGGCATATTTAATTACATGAATCAAATATTCATTAGCCCTGTTAGCTTAATGTGTTTTTGTTTTTTGGCCCTGTTTGGAAAGCCTTAATTCTTGCAGACCTTTTAGGCTGTTTAAAAAGCCTGTAATCCCTATTTACCTGTTGTGGGCTCTGTGGTGGCTTCATCATCTTCAAAGCTGCTCAGAACCTGTCAAACATGGAGTTGCTGAAGGACAGCCACTGTGGTCAGCTCAAAAATGGCAGATGACCTGCTGGTATGGAAACACTACATTCACGTGCTGTAGGAGGGCCCTACAGGCAGAATTCCAGTGTCCCAGATGATTAAGGAGTTGCTATATATTAGTTTCTGACTGGATTCAGGGCAAAGATCACATGTCGCAAGTAGGGCTAAAAGGATCCTTTTACTTTTCTCCTCTTTCACGTGATACTTTAAAAAAAAAAATAAAATATTTAATGCAGACTTTGCTAGTGCGAATGAACGTCAGCCTCCAAGGATTATGAGGGTCAACGCTAATGTTTCTAGTTAATTCTGGGATTAAAATGATGTAATTTGTCAAGATGAAAAGCAGTAAGCTAAAAGGGTTACACGATTATTAATTAGTAAGGCTCAAATAGCCAGTAAAGGAGAACAGAAAGAGTTCTGTGACTCAGTGGGGGCATTTTCCTTGCTTTTTTTTATTAGAGGTTAGTTTATCAGTGATACTGCAGTTACATTTCCAGTTGATGTGCCCAGGAAGGTTTGTGCTCATTGCAGATCTGTCTTGTTTGTATTTCTGAGGAGA
Organism: Scopus umbretta; assembly: GCA_013400535.1. Lineage (NCBI taxonomy): Eukaryota > Metazoa > Chordata > Aves > Pelecaniformes > Scopidae > Scopus > Scopus umbretta. The sequence continues at coordinate 37,735 of VZTL01063801.1, forward strand.
AACTTCTACAGGGTGTGGAGTGCCCAGGAAGTGGAACCAGTGTATTTTTAAGCTGTAATTTTGTGAATGTGAGGAATTGGACATCTAGTGTGGAGTGGTGGGAATGGCTTCTGAAGAGTCCGCGGGTTTGGGGTTTCGTTCTCCCTGGGGTCGATGGCTTGGTGGGATCCTTGTCTCCCTCTACGCAGCACCGTGCCTGCTGTGATCACTGCAAAGAGCAAATGGTGCCCAGCTGGCATTTACCTTCCTCCCCAGGACAAAGTTAATTTTTAGTGGGGTTTTTTTGTTTTTTGTTTTTAAACTTCTCTTTTTTATACTTATTCATCTGTTGTAATAGTGGCTGACTTTGTCGAGTTGGCATTTGTTAAAGGGCAAGTGGGAAACCCAAACTGGTACCTGTTCTTCATCAAATTTACATACTCCTGGTGAGACAGTGCTTCTTTTTATGCTCTAGGGGAGGTGAGGGATCATTTTGCAAATGGTTTCTTGACTCCTTTGTAGAGAAAAACTGATCTCTGAGTTTGGGGTGGAGTATGAGGCCTTGCTGTCATTGTCGTGAATAATCAATTTGAGAAAAACAGACAGGATCCAAAGTGGAAACCCGCACCTTCCTTCAGGGGGTCCAGGACGCTCAGAAATGCTTGTTGTCTTCAGGCCAACAGTGCAGTGTTTATGGGCGTGCAAAGGCTGAGTGCTTTCCACTCGGACGCTCTGCAGTAACCCACATTATCTGAACTGGCTGGCTGTGGGCGTTTGGTTTGGTTTGGTTTTTAAATGTGGCTTTAGATTGTGAATGAGGAAGCTGCCTATAAAAAGGTTCTTGAATTCTGAGTTTAATTCCCTTGTTTATGTTGGTCTTTCATTTCTAGATCCAGAATAGATGGGGCTGCATTTGGCAAAAAATGCTTGTCTTTCAATTTCTCTCTAATTGAATGCCAGCTCTCAATTCAGCTGTACCGGAATCCATTGAAAAAGAGATAATAGTGTGGTGTTTGTTCAGGTTTACATGTTTTAAAAGAGAAAAGCTGGCAATATACTCAGTTCTGCTCTCCTTACTGTTTCACAACAATTCTTCCCCCTTAATTGCAGAACCTTATGCAATAAATAGTCCCATGGGTTTCAGGAAGATTGCTTGGGGAATTGAATACCACAGTGTTATCAGACATGGAAAAATGAATACTGCTTTTAAGAAGTGCAGCATTTGGCAAAACGCTCGTAGTTTGTACATGTATCAAACCTTACTTCTGTTTTGTTTACTTATGAATCTTATTTAAATTATTACAGAAAACTTGGTGAGAACTATGTTAATGATGCTTTTTATGGCACCTGGTGTGACATTCGGGATCCTATTGATTAAGTTCTATTTTAAAATTCTATTTTAACCTTGAAAAACAATTTTTATACTGCAAAGTATAGCTTGAACTCATTAAGTTTTTGTATGAAAAGCAAAAAGTATCTCTTAAATTTTACCAGTTGCACCAAAGGCAGTCACATGCACATGGCTCATGCCACTTGAATTGGTGGTCAGAATGGCTCTACTGCAATACTTTGCAGGCATATAAAATGTTCCTGTTAGAATTGCTTTATTTCCCTTAGGGTCTTACTAGGAATTAATCCCTTGAGGGGATTTTTTTTTAAAGCTTTTTTCCAAAAGTGGAGAAAGACCACAAGAGCATATCAGGAGAGAGACCTTTGTGGGTTTTTTTAAACTTTCCCTATCCCTTCCTCCCAGACATAGCTGGCCAAGAGAATACAGTGTCTTGCAGCCATGAACCCTGCACATGTCCTTACTGTGCTTTGCTGTCCTTGTGGATGAGCTCTGGTTTGGGTCACATACCCATTCCTCCAGGGCGTGTGAAAAATATAAGCAGCAAAGGAAGAAAAATTTATATTCCTGTTCAGAAAATACCAGATTGAAGCAGAAAATGTGTTTCGTTTTAGGTAATGGATATAAAATCAATATTACAATTCTCTTCTCTTTTTAAAATGTAGACAAACACTGTGTCTGTGCTTTGTTCTGGATTTATCTAGACTGTTCATTAGCAAGACGTGTAATTCTAAGAATGGCACTTAAGCAAAGCCAGCTGGTTAGCTTATATTTAAATGAAGATCAGCTCAGTATGAAGCCTGTTGGAATTGCTCCTTGCGGAATTTTTGTAGCTAGGACTTTTAATCTGCTTTTGACTTTACCAAATTAATTTTTTTTTTCTTTTAAATTACCACATTTAGGCAACTGCCTTTCTACTGGAGTTATATCACGGCTATCTCATTCCTTCACTTGGCAGAAGGAGAAAAGCAAAACAGAAGTTGAAAGATGTATGTGTGGGTTTAAAAAAACAAAACAAAACAAAAACCAAACCAACCAACCAACCAAAAAAACCCCAGCAAAACCAAACCAACCAACCAACCAAAACCCAAAAAAACACACCCCCCCAACAAACAAACAACAAACTCCTCCAAATCAAGTCTTACTTCAGAGGAGACTGACTTTGCAAGTCTGTGTTAAACTAGAGAATATAATTCCCACTTCTTTTGAACCTTACACTTTAAGTAGTGTGCAAGTTTCCAGTGTAGCTAGATCACAGTGTATTTACATATAGCATGTACAGAGCTTATATGCTTCTGTTTCATGAGCAGAAAACTGGACTGCTTTCTGCTTGAGCTCAGCAGTGAAACTGGTATCGTCAAAGCTGTTAACCCTAAAGCAGGGAATATACAGCTGAGGCAGTGCCATTGATTTGGCTGATGTTAGGGAGCTAGCAGTATGGTTGCAATCTGCAGCTGATCCAGATTGCGACCAAACTTTTACTGGGTGTAATAAGTTTGGGGTTTTTTTTGGTTGTTGTAGGTTGTTCCCCCCCCCCCTTCTTTTATAACATACATGGATCAAAGGGTGAGTTCACTGATACACTGCATGTGTCTTTGAATATATAACTTCACACCCCCCTCACAAATAGTCATGAAAATTATTTCAGGCTGTAGGATTGGCTTTCATATGGGAATGGTATCAGTGTATCAAGAATTTTTCCTTTTGAAAACAAGGAAAACTAGGTGGTCTGGCATCACCCATCTTTCTTTACCAAATACTATTGCTATAACCACTGTAGCATTGCTTAGGACTTAATTCTCTTTAAACAGCTGTGCTGTCTTAAACACAGCAGAAACAGCAGTTGTAGCTCAAAACAGTGCTTAAAATGGAGCTTGCATGTGGGTAAGAATTCCATGATTTTTTAAGAGCTTATGGTCATTCAGCTGGATAAACATGAAACTACTTCTTAACTACTGAGTGTGTTGTTTTGGTCCCTGCTGGCAAAAGAAGTCTTAGAAGTCTTTTAAGTGAAATCAAAGAGTTATATAGTTCAAAGATGGCAGAAGTTCATATTGTTCATACATGAATGTAATTCCTATACAGACTTTGTACTTTTCATCTGGATTCAAGAGTTGAACTCATAGTTACAAATAATTTAGTTTTTAATAAGTGGAATGGTTGTCTTTGAGTGTATGTAATGTAAGTTATCTAATTCATCTCTAAAAATGTATCAGAGACACCCAGTTTATAAACTGGATGAACTTATGGATTGGTGTTTGGATCTGTGACAGCTTCATATTTTAATGGAAGAGTTTGGAGGAAGAGCAAAGTCTTTGAGGCATAGCTCAACACTGTTTAAACCTTATGGTTTAGAAAATGGTATTGACTGGGCAGCTTCGGTGCTTGCTGCCCTTAAGGACTTTGTTTGCATTTCCACTGTGCAAAAGGAGTCCTGAGGCAGTAGCTACTCTGAAAACTGGTTTAAGAAAAAGGCTCTGTTTGGAGGAGAATATTGTGTGCTCCTCATCTCTGCAAGCTGCCCTGCTCTCTTCATTAGCTGGTGCTTCTCTAGGAGGCATTCCTCTCGTGCTTTTGTTCTAGCCTTTTTTTTATTTTTTCCCCACAACATGAAAGAAAATCCTCTGTTTCATGTGCTCCACGGAGTTCCTTTCATCCTTCAAAGTGATGTTACTTATTTTGCAATGTAATCGCCTGTAGGAGCTTGCTTTTGAGCTGTAAGGTTAAGTATTGTTTTTATTGGCAAGTTTATAATATATGTGCATTTAGCATATTATTGATTGATAACAGTAATGATTTCACTTGTTTTCTTTTTTCACTCTTCTGTTTCTCACAGGTTCATTGCTAAACCATGTGCCTTAGGCCTTAAAGTCCAAGCCAATGGACCACAGAAAGCTCAACCTAATGCTATCCTGGAAAAAGTTTTCACAGCTATTACGAAGGTAGAGTATTTAACTGTCCTGGTTTCAGCTGAGATAGAGTTAATTTTCCTCCTAGTGGATGGCATAGTGCTGTGTTTAGGATTTAGGATGAGAATTATGTTGATAACACACTGATGTTTTAGTTGTTGCTGAGCAGTGCTTACACTAAGTCAAGGACATTTTAGATTCTCATACTGCACTGCCAGCGAGGAGGCTGGAGGTGCGCAAGAGGCTGGGACGGGACACAGCCAGGACAGGTGACCCAAACTGACCAAAGGGATATTCCATGACATATGACGTCACGCTGAACAAAAATCCTGGGGAGGTTGGCCAGGGGGGTGCAGCCACAACTCGGGGACTGGATGGGCATCGGTCAGTGGGTGGTGAGCAATTGCATTGTGCATCACTTGTTTTGTATATTCTTTTATCATTACTATTATTATTTTCCCTTCCTTTTCTGTCCTATTAAATTGTCTTTATCTCAACCCACAAGTTTTACTTTTTTTTTCTGATTCTGTCCCCCATCCCACTGGGTGGGGAGTGAGTGAATGGCTGTGTGGTGTTTAGCTGCCTGCTGGGTTAAACCATGACATTAACTAAAATATTTGCCTTATAAAGCGGGATATGGCACTGTCAAATATGTCCGAACAAAACAAAGCTAACTGCTAAATGCTGTGCTGCATGCTGTGCTGCATTTTTACAGCTAAAATCAGAACATGCAAATGTCAAGGTTGTCATGGGCATGCCAGCTTGAGCAGTTGTGCATCCCTTCGTGATGTCTCCTGTAAGCTTTTAATCAAAAAAGTTGTTACAGAAACACTTTGTAGGTGCCATATGGCCACCTACTTTTTTTTGCTTATCTTTAAAAAATTTCCACAAAATTGTCTTTTTTTTTTTTTTTAAAAAAAGAGCAAACTGTGAGCCAGTAAGATTCGCCTTACTGTGTTTTCCATGAAACTTCAAAGCTACTCCTTCTAGGGGAACTGCCTTGAGCACAGGGCGCTCCTGGCTTGCTCGCATCCAAGCTGTTTATGTTGTGATGAATGTCCTTTGAAATTGAGGGTGGGGAAGAAGCTAGAAAAGTGGGGGAAACTGACTGGATAATGTTTTAGAGCTTGCAGATTATTTTTTTTTTTTTTGTACAATACAAGTTTTTTCCCCTACCACTTACGTCTCTGTCTCTACAGCTCTCACTGTATGACATGTCAACTAAACCTCTATGTCATCCTGTCCATGCTTTTGAAGCATCCTGAGCTTTCCTATAGCAGTGAGCAGTGACCAGTGATCAGGTGTCCTTTAGCGTCTCCTGAAGACCTCAGTGGTCAGCCGCTTTGTAGTGGAAAGGCCTGTGGAGGCCTGAAGGACAAAGACACAGTGCTGCAGGAACTTCCCCGTCCCACCTCTGCTCCAGGCTGCAGCTGGGCATGCCACAGCACAGGCATCGGCCCGAACTTCAGAGAGTATTAGTCATAGATGGCAAAATTGGGTTCGATGTCAGGGACAGTGAAATATGCCATGGATCTGTCTTGCTTGTGCATCCTACCCTATCCTGAGATCACCATGGCATTTGGTGTGGTTTTTGTCCTGTTTTCAGAGAGGGAATCGCACATCCCTTGTTTCTAAAAGCTGCAGCACATGTGCTGTCACGCAGACTCAGCTGGAGGAAGAATGGGATTTTTTTTTTATTTTTTTTATTTTTCTTTTTCTTTGCAGAATCTGCTAGTCCGACACAGGGCCTGAGGGTGTGAAGTGATCTAATTAATGTTTGTGAGTCACGGTAGGAGTTGGCACATAGGGCTCCCAGCACCCAGAGCACAGAGACAAGTGGGAAGAGCTCCAAATGAAAGTATCTGCTTCCCTGCAAGTGTTTGGTAGGGCTATCTGGTAGCTGCTGTCAGAGAAACTGACTGATTTAGCTAGCCACCTTTTTTGAGTCATGCGCAGCAGTTCTCTCTAGTCAAGCTCCCAAGAGCTGCAAAAATAATTTGATTTTTCTAAAGTTACAGAGAATGGCTTTTCTTAACCTTCCATTGAAAAACTAGTGGCTACTTTGGTTGACTAAAAAACTTTTTTTTTTTTTGGCGATGGGTGGCAAATACTTCACCCTTCACTTGTTTCATCCTTTCCCTTCTCTTTCTTCCTGGAGGCTGAAAGATGAAACTTCAGCCTGACAAATGCTTTGCTGTTTTACCTCTTGCGACATTTAAAAAAGTCTTTATATGATGGCAGCTCTTGTATCTCATTCAATGTATGTAACTGGCTTGCAGAAATTAAGCTAAAACTCCAGAAAACAGATTGTCTAAAAGCTTTTTCTGTATCTTTAAAAAAGAACGTGATCAGGAGAAATATATAAATAGTCCTCATGTAGTACCATACATGTAGAATTGCTGCATGATTGGAAATGTGGCCTGTACCGTTCTTCTATCCATATAGTAGTCAAATTAAGGACAGAATAATTTTCTTTTGCTTTACCTCTGCACTGGTTTGCATCCACTTTAATGGAATAAGAGTTCCACATTTGCTCCTTTTGGAGAATAATTGTGTGTAGCTAATTTTACAGAAAAAAAAATTTCCTTGTTGTCAAGGTAATTTTCCTTTTGAAGTTGTCACTTTGTTTAATGACCTCATTTTTTAACATTAACATGCAAAACATGGGATATAATTTCTTTCCGTTTCAGTCAAAACAATCTTCACTGCTGCAGCAGTCGATAGGACAAAGATCCTGATGCAGGAGGATGGAACAGGCATAGTGTGCGGCAGGCAGGGGGTTGTTTGTAAGCCCCACTGCTCAAGAAATGCATGCCATTTTATCCCTACTTATCATCACTTTCCAAGTTTCAAGCAAGTTTTCATCCCATTGTCCCCTTTAAGTTTCTTATTAGTAATAACCTGCATGCAGTATTACAGCATATGTCCTTCTAGATTATTAATAGTCACTGGAAATGTATTTTGATGTGGATCTGCCAGCAGAGATTTCTGTGAAAGTAATTTTATTGTCTCTAAGATGTGGAGAGGCGCTTACAGGAGTTCTAAATTTAAAGTGAAGTTACTGCAGTTGGCAAAGAAATAATTTTTATCCTTCTCTGTTCTGTAGCATCCAGACGAGAAGAGGCTGGAGGGCCTCTCCAAGCAGCTGGACTGGGATGTACGCAGCATTCAACGTTGGTTTCGACAAAGGCGCAACCAGGAAAAGCCCAGCACTCTTACGAAGTTCTGTGAAAGCATGTAAGGATGTGCATTCTTTTCTTGAATCTTGTTGAGGCTGTGTCCTCATCAGTTTTCCCCTTTGTTCTTCACAGGTATTTTTTTAGATGGGTAGAAAATGATATAAATTGATAGAATATAACTTCTTGAATGAGAAAACCAATCTCCTTTCTCCTGAAGGATTCAGACTGTACTTTTTGTGCACTTCCGTTGTGATTCTGTGCTATCAGGGTGCCAGCCTGACCCTTTGAGACAAATTGCCTGTTTGTCAGGCTGGGAAGATATCTTTAGCACAACCTTTAGGTATACAACCTGACAGATCTGAGATTGAGGATTAAAGATAAAAGCCAATTGGGTCGTTAAACCCCTTCTTTGTTTTTTCTCATCCCAGACTTGTCCCCTTTACTAGCCCATTTCCTTGAGTGCACTGACTCTGAGAAGCTAAAGGCTCCTATGCTTTCTTTACAAAGTTACTTTTCACCATCCAGGGTTTACTTCTAAGGAATCTTTCCCAGCACCCAGCTGCTCTTCCAACTGGTTATCTACATAAAGTTCGTTTTTCTAATTAGACTCAATTGTTTTTAGTATCTGAGTTACATTTCCATGCCAGCTGGATTTAACATATTAATACTTAATCTGTATTGAAAGAGCATGGAAAATTAAATTTACTTAAAATATTTACATGTTTTTCTTAAAGGAGGACTGATAGACACTGAATTCATAATGAAACACAAAGAACAACACTAGTTATTTGAAAGACTCATTAATTCCAAGGCTCAGCTCTCTAGCACTGCTGGATGTTGTTCCTTTGATGTGGAAGGTCATGCATTTAAGGCAAATTTTACATGCTCCAAATGAAGAGACTTGGCAACTATTGCTGAGGCCATACACAAGTATTTGCTTTATTACACCCGGTTGGTCAAGTAGTTGTGTTATTACTGGCTTAAAACGCTAGTTACATTTTTTGTTAGCTGGGAAAGAAGTGTTAGGTAGAAATACCAGAAATGGAGGAAGCCTGTTTAAGTTAGGAAAAATCTTAGTTAATCTTGTTTTCCAGGTTTTAGGGGAGTTTTATTCCTAACAATTCTAAAATTATTTATTTAAGAAATTGCAGTTAAGGAAATCACAAAAACACTACAGACCAGCCAGAGGCAGCGGGGAGTGTATAAAAAAACAACTTATAGAATATACTGCTGTATCATTCAGGCAGATTGCCTAAATATATTTCATACTTCTTCCTTTTGTAGGTTTCCTAAGTATTTTCCTTAAACTTTATTTTCCTGTGGAATACAGAGGTTCACAATATGATCCTGAATGAATAATGTATTAAGGCACTTTTTTCTAAAGCCAAACCATAGATGAAATGTCACTTGAGTAGCAACTGATACTTGCTTTCAACTAAGGACTGAATAGGAGAGAAATTAGAAGAGTTACTGTTAAGCATATTGTCTCTCTAGCTCAGAGAATGAGTCCTTTCTTTTTTTTTAATTTTAGAAGAACAAAGATAAATTGTTTAAAAATGATTGCCCTTTAATAATCAGAGAAACATAACTGTCAGAATGCTTAGGTCCTTTCCTTGGTACAGCTAAAATACACCCTACTTACTGTTTAATAAAGCCAGGAAGGGCGAGATTATGGATAAACCTAGTCATCCTGTTCCCAGCAGCTGGTGGTCTTAGAGTTAATAATTTTTGAGATCAGTGAGAACAACCTTTTTCTTACAGGGGTTGTAGCTGTTAATGTATACACTTGTCTGCTTAACTGGTAGGAAAGGCTGTGGAATCTTGGAAAAAAATTAAAACTGTATTAGTTAGAGCTAGCATATTTGGGTGGTATATTTGGCTGCTTCTGTAACGCAGGTCAAAGTCTTCACTCTCTTGCATTATTGCCAGCACATCTGCTGACCTAGAGGTAGAAAAAACTTAAATGTACCATGAAATACAGGCACAGATAGGAAAGTTATGGGTGCTGAACTTGCTCCTTTGCTGCATACATTATGGAAAAAGCATGCAGACGAGAGCTATGAATGCAAACTGGAAGGTAAGGTCAAGCTGTAATGAATGTCATTAACTTATGCTGACAGAATTAAGTGCCAGCTTCATTTAGAGAGCGCCATTGAGCATTACTGCAATATGTATACTTAATAGTAATGATAATACTTGTCCAAAAAGAAGTAAGGTGGTATAAATAATAAGTGGATAGTTCAGGTTCTCTCTGCTTGTGGTTTGCCGAAGGTGCAGTGGGAGTTGCCTCTCCATCTCCATACATACATGCTGCTGTGAGAATGTGGTGTTATCCAGCTGACCATGTGTGCGTTACTCTTGATAGCATTTCCAGTGGTGCATTGTGTGCCACCAGCCATCCCATCACATATGCTGGATGGAGTTGTTGGCACGTAGTCAGAATAGCACTGGGAAGTCAGGGATACCCTTTTTTCCCCTCAGTATGGGTGTTAGAGTTATCTAGTTAAATCAGGGCACTAAGTGTGGTGCTTCACTTCAGTATGCTTGGAGGTCTGTAGGCTTTTCACAGATATTGAGTTAATTGGGTGGCTTTTTGGATGAAGAGTCCATGCGTGGCAGCTGCTTTGGAGCTCTGGGCTGGATAAAGCGCATGTTCCCATGACAGTCGTGGGAAGGGGAGCACTCTACTCTTCAGGAACTGGAGCGTCAGTGGAGAGTTTCGTAGCCCTGACAGAGAACGAAATGTGCCCTTATGCAATAAGCAGGCACAGAGCAAGAAAATGACAGCGATCCCCACCTACACCTTCAACTGTTGAGCTGCTGTTGTCCTTCCAGAGAAGACTTCAGTTTTGCTTCCAACTGCATTGATTGACTGTGACTTGGGAAGAAAAGTGACAGAACCCACAGCAAATGTGGAGCTGCTTAAAAAGAGCTCCAAGTCTTTTTGATGGAGATGATTCAATTTACTGCTAGAAAAAGTGTTCCTTGGGCCCAGAGTGGCTTTTCCATGATGCAGAGGAGAAGGTAGCTGTGCCAGAAGGCCCGTAGGCCATTTCTGACTGCCTTATCTTTCTTGCCAAATGAGTAGTGTGGGTACTAAGGTAGAGGAGCTTCAGTAGAACGAAGGCTGAGAGTGAAACTCAATGATAAACAGGCTTGACTGGAATGAATGACACCAAAGATCCAGACCCAAACAGACTAAACCAGTAACTTAATCATGAGATTCTTCTTGTCCTAGATTTCTCACTTTCTCTACCCCTTCTCTTTTCAAGCAATCAAGCAACTTCAATTCTGGTCCTAAACAGAGTGCAGAGAAACTCCAAAATGTACACCTTTTTTTTTTTTTTTTTTTNCAAAAATTATCTTTTTTTTTTTTTTTTTTTTTTTTTTTTTTTTTTTTAAATGGAATAATTCCTTTGCTGCCAGCCTTCGTCAGATATTCTGGGTGGTTACATGAAGAAAAAGGCAGCAGTAATATCTCTTGTCTATAGGCACTGTTTGTGCCACAGCATTATAGTGAAAATAAAGTACTTTTCAGGGACCTTAACCAGCAGTCACCCCCATAGAGTTTTGTGTGTCAATCTGAAAGAGAAGACACCATTTGATTGTGGGAGCTGTGGAGACCACTAATGGTGAGACTTCAGTGGCATCCCGTACCTGCTTAAGATTTCAGATGTTATGGTGATAAGTACCTATATGAAATATGAAATAGATAATTTCACCAGGTGATGATTCATGATACAGTATTAGAAAGACTAATAAATGGGGTGCTGAGGATTATTTTACTAGCAAGTCAGTTGGTTGTTTCTCAAGGATTTGGCGATTCTGACATGAAACTTGGAGTTAACAGCAGAGTGTTTGTAGTCATTAGGAAAGGCATCCACCTAGTATAACCTCAGATTGTAATGCTCAGGCACTTAGCTAACTGTATTAGCTGTGGGGGAGAGTGTCCATAGCTTTTCTTTCTCTTGTGGGAATTTAAGCAGTTTTGCTTCTTTCCTTAACCTGAAAGATCCAAGGTTTCTTCTCCTTTGGAGAAGAAAAAGTGGTGAACTGAGTGTGCAAAGTAGACTTTTCTACTGCCGTGCCCTTCTGATGTTTTTTATTCCTTTCTGTCTGTGCAGCCCAACATCAAGGAAAGATAAGCTTTCTCCTGAACAAGAGTAGGGTAAGAACCTTGTACTCTACGCTTTGAGTATGCAGCGCATGAGAAAACACGGAAAGATTACCATGGCTCTTTTCTGAAGCTTGTGTGGTTTCTGTGTTATTCGTGGAGAGTATCTGCAGTATTTTACTAGGCTAGAAATTGTTTCTCCAGAGGACTATCAGTCTGTCTATAGGGAGGCGATATAAATCGGATGAAATGCTCTAACAACTTTGATGGAGCATCGTTCTAGCACAAAAATGTGGTGTTTTGTTTCTTTAATTAAAAAAATTAATTAAATTAAAATTTAATTAAAAAAAAAAAGAGGTGTCTGACCACAAATAAGTTTCCAAAAATGTCTTAAGGAAGAATGTTACATCTGAATATAGTGGAATGGGAATTCCAGGCATGGCATAAGCTAGTGGGGAAAGGGCTTCAAGGTATGCGTTGGACAAGTGGGAGGATGTAAGTCTTGGAAGACCATGAATGGTGACTTTGCCGATTGCCAGACAGAATACAGGATCCAAGAATGTCTTTGTTAATGTCTGACATGTCAGAAAGCCCATGCAGTAGTGATTCCCACTTCCAGTTTCTAATGGGTTTCAGTGTGTTGCACTGCTGCTCAGACTAGCAGGGTGTAAGCATGTCTGCTTTTCTGCAAGACTGAATAGTGTAGAAAGAGCAAGCATCTTGTCCTCCTCCCTTGTTGTCTGGAGCAAAGGGAAAGAACCTGTGATGCCCTAAGGTATTAGCCTGGGGCTTTGGCATGATGTCTGTCATACAGCTATGTACATTTAAGCAAGCTGTTTATCAGAGACATTTACATGGTTTCCGAGGAGTGGCTGGTAGAAGCGTATGGCCAAGAGAATTTATGCAACAGTCTGCCTGTGAAAACATGGAAATGTGCAGACTGAAGAGTCAAAGATTGTTCTTTTTCCTCATTCTTCTCTTGAAGAAGCTTAGTTACTAAAGTATCTGTAAGTGGGGTCTCTTTTAGTTTTGATGTAGGGGAGAGAAGAATCTCTATCTCATCACCTAGCCAGAATGTAATCTTTTTCCTAAGGAATTGAAACTATGTTCATGTACGTTGCTTCTGGGGAAATTTTTGTGTCTCTGTAGCTGTATATATATGTGTGTACATGTATAGATAGATCCATACAGAATATTTTTTTCACTTATCATGCACATTTCTGTGAAAATTTTATGGGCAGTTGGCAACTTTTTGGCCATACTGCTTTTCTTGACTAGCAGAGTAATTGTCTCCTGCAAAATTGTATTGGAAAAGTAACTATGCAAGGGAAAGAAATTGAGACAGCTGCTTGGTTGTTGAAATTCTGAACTGTGCTGATACAAATCTTAACAAAGCACATGAAAGAATTCATCAGTCTGTGCTTTGTGTGTAGCAGTAAAGCACTAGAAAATAAATAGGTGTCAAAAAGCTTCTAGCTCTGAATTTTTAATAAGCTCGGGCCCTCTTAAGTCAGCTTCTAAAACACTGCTGAATACAATGATGTTTGAGATGCAAACAAAAATATGTGGTAAATGGTATTATGGGTCCATTTAATCCTGATTTGTGAATACAGGTTTTCAGCTGCCTCAGTGCTACATGCAGAGGAGGACTATTTATTTTAACTGGTTTAACTGGGTAGGTACTTAGTTCTGCTGCTCCTTCTCCTTGTAACATCCTGCAGTGGGCTGTGGCCTGCAGTGGGCTGCGTGTTGCATCCAGGTGCTCCTGGGACAGGTGCTTCTGTTGACAGATGATCATACGACAGCAGTCTTGCCTGAAAGAGAAAGCATCAAGGAAAATGCAAAATTTCTGGAACTCACTGTGAAATATCAGCAAACTCTGCAATGAGGCATAGTACTGGAAGTCTAAGTAATTACTATGATTTCTTCCTTCTGGAACATTTGTATTGGAAGTTTATAGGACTGATAAATGTTTATACAGGTCAAAAAGCGAGTCATTTGCGGATTTTTCTTGCTGATCCTAAACTTCTTTACTTCTTTTCAGTATTTCAGTTAGCTTTCTCTGACCTTGAGTGAAATACCCATCGGTGCTTCACAGAAACTGTTATAATACTGGAGCAGCTACTTTATAGTTCTGTTAATGGTGTCTAGAGAACACAGTATTGTGTGATATCATCGAGGAGTAGCAAGTGTATATTTGTGTACACACCTCTGTGTCTGGATGTGGATTTTTGATCTTTTTGTTTTCCTTTCTTCCTGCTACAGCCTTAAAACAAAGGGAGTTGGGCATGAAGAATAGGGGGAAGAGTATTGCTTCAAGCACAATAGCTGGGTTTATAGCCAAGAGACTGCTTTGGCTCAGGTCAGGAGCAAGGTGGTTTCCCCAAAGCTGCTAACTCAAAACACCACTGTATTAAAACAGACCCGTAAAGGGAAAGCCGGGGAAGCTGTCAGCTGCTGTGTTGACCCAGTTTGTCTGAGTGCCAGTGTCAAGCTGAGAAGTTGCCCAAGCTAACTTCTTTTAACCTACAGGAGCATCAAATTGAGGCTAGATGGCATGTATGCAGATTTTTCTTTAAATTCACTCAGCAAAGTGGAGCACTTTGCAAAATAAATTTTGAGGCATCCTACTTAATTTTGAAGTTTTTCAGTGTCACTCTTTGCTGCTGCTGTCTGTGCAGTCTAGATATGCCAAGCTTATTATATCAAAAGAAAAGAGGAGTAACCAATACATGATCTGTCCTTTTAAAACAATGTGTCCTTTTCAAATTAATTATCTGAGAAATTACTCTCACTTAGCATAAATCTTTGTGGCTGGCAGGATTTTTTGTTATTGGAACTAACAATTTTATTTTTATTTTTTATTACAATGTACATGCAGAGAGTCCCATACACAGTTTTGTTCTTTTTTTCCTGCCATGCGAAGCCTCAAGTTGCACTTGAAAAAACAGTAAAGGTTGAGTCTGACAGCCTTTATCAGCAGTAAAGACCACTTTGGTGGTGTTTTCTGAAGGTCTTTATTGATTACTTCTTTTTTTTAAACTGAATGTCGTGTAACTAAGTAATGTGTATCTTTCCATTAAAAGATATGGGAGCTTCATGTCAATGAATGCTGACAGCAGTATGTCATAAAACTGCTGGTGAAAGTAAATTGGTGGCTCTTAAATAGCCATAAATTGCTTGTAAAGCAAGAAGTGTGTTCTTGTTTGGTTTGTTTTTTAACCACTAGAAGATGGGAGTCATAAACCTGCTGTGTGATTTCTAAGGTAGAAATGCTAGAGAAAGAACAGCTAGTAACAAAAATGGATTCTTGGTATTATCAAACTTGTGAGGTTCTATTATCGTTTTCATTATGTTAAGTGTCTCTCAAAGAACAGCAGCTTGAAGATCTCAGCTCTCATTTACCTGAAACAAAATAATGTCTAAAAAAGTCACCTTTGCCTTCACAATGGAACCAAAGCTGGAAAATAAGGGTGCACCTTCACCATCATGCTCCGTTTTGCCCCAGGCAGTCTTGTCTCCCATGGGCTGCACTTCAAGAATAAGGATTTGCTACTGGACTCCCTCTGTACTACTGCTACCTCTTGCCAAAAGGGAATGCAGGCACTACTGAAAGGATAATTTCTTGAAAAGATAATTCACTCCAGGGTTTCCTCCAGACAGATGATATGGATATAAAATTGCCAAATATGACTCTTCCAGCTGGGATAGTCTTGTTATGCAAGCAGGGCTGGTGCCTCTATGTTGTGCTATAGGGCAAGCGACACGTGCTTGGTGTCAGGCTATAAAAACAACATTCTGGCAAGGTGCAGTATGTCAGTCATAGTATTTCAGAAATGTGGATCCTTCTTGCAGGGACAGAAGAAAAGAAAGAGAGGGACAGCAAAAAAAACCCCACAAACCCACAAATCCTCATGATGTTTCAGAGCTATATTTCATAGGAGTGTAAAGTAGCTTCTGGGCACGTGCTATCCAGTGTTCCACCCCTAAGCACTGTGGATGAGCCCATCCAAACTAGTTGGTCTCTTGTAACCTTGAACTCTATGAAATGTCTGGGTAAGGACTGATACATCAGGTGATACAGATTTAATGATGGTGTTGGTGTAAGGCAAGGGGGAACAACAAAGGCTAGCTCTTACACTTCTCAGGGAAAGCTGTCTTTGAAGGGAATAGAACAATTACTGGTGAAACCTATAGAGCTGGGTTGCCTGTCACTATTTCCCATTGTGCTGCTAGACTGGTGTGAGCAGAACAAACTGTTCCATTGGCATTTTTAGTTAAAATTTTCATTAAATGTAATGTGAAAGTACAGTACTTTGCAGATGCAAGTAACAGCACAGTGACTGTAGATGCTACAGGGATTGTGCAGGAGATCAGAGGCACAGTGGAAGAAGAGAGAGGGTCACCTTAGTACAAGATAAAAGCATAGGGAAATGATTACTTGGATAAAGAAAATAAATGGAGAACAGCAACTGCCTATCTCATTGCGTAAGAACCAGGAGGTATTAGATGAAAAAGGAGAGTATTCAAAATTGAATAGTGAAAACAGTTTTTCACACTCTGAGTAACTAAACAGGATTTCATGTTTCTTTCATGGAATTCATTGCTCTCCTGAGGCAATAATTCAGCAGTAATTTGTAATTAAAGAGATTGTTTTATTTACTTGTGCAACCAGAGTATTTGGTATTGTGCTGATAAATAGATTGTACCCATAGTTTGCTTATAAAACTGTTGTGAAGGGTAATCTTAAGCCTGTAACTATGAAGTATCACGCATGCTGAAACTGGCGTACAAAGGTAAAGAAGAAACGAGCCATATGAGCAAACGGTGCGTGGTACAGAGAGTATAGCAGGGAGTAGGGGCTCAGGTATTGGCAGAGTCAGATTTGTGAGGCAGCTTGGTGAGGGAGGATATATGTTTTCAATGAGATGTGGAGGGAGTTGGAGTCTGTGAAATTGCTCCAGAACAGGGAAGATGTGACCTTTGCTGAGTGAGAAGAGTTTATTATAGCTGCAGGTAGTAGGGAAGTTGAGATGAGTCACGGATGCCAAAAAGGAATCTCTAATTGAAGTAATCTAGCAAGTGGCAACTAAAATGTAGAGAGTACCAAAGATGGTCTGATAATTGTTATCTGTAGTAAGCATGTGAAATACTGCAATTTTATCACAGTACTCTTAAGAGTTATATCTAGACTCTGGGATTGCTACATTCAAAGACCTATTATTCTCTTCAGAGTATTATGTCTAATAACATCACAGAAAAACAAGAGAGAGGTGCTTGAATGCAAGGCCTGAATAGAAGGTAAAAGGGAATGAGACATTTATACTGAGACTCATGTCAGGGGAAACTAGTGCTATGCAAAAAGGCCTGGAGTCATGTTTGGGTATGTAAAGCTAAGACCTGCTATGCAAGCAGAATTCCTGCTCCATTTTACATCAGGGTGAGGTGTTGCTCCTTGAGAATAGCACTCAATAGATCTGTACATTACTGTTCCTTTGTCTAACACCAAGGTAGGCTGAGTTGAATTTACGTTTCTCTCTAAGCCACATGTGAAATCATCACACAAAAATAAAAAGCTTCATCAATACTCTTCTGATGTGATTGATGAAGCTTTTTATTTAGTGTAAATATGCTTTTTCATATGATGTTATCCAAAGCTGGTTCCCTGATGGCTTCCCTGCTCCAAGAGAAAGAGGGTAAGACAGTACCAGTTGTCTTGAGTTACATAAAATATAGTAATTTGTAGCCTGAGTCCCTGGACACATGAATAAGTTAATGGATGGTAAGCTGTCCTGATTTTAATGTTGTGAGAATACAGTGCAGCCGCTGACAGCAATTTTAATTCTGCCCTAACACTTGCTCTCTGTTGAATCATTTTGCACATATCTCCTCTTCAACACTGTTGTGGTTTAACCCCGATCGGCAACCAAGCACCACACAGCCGNGCACTCGCACTTCAAAATGCATAGTCTGGACAATCATGCCCAACTGCTACAGTGTGGTTTGCTGTGGGTTTATGCCTCCAGCTTTGCCTCTCAGAGCATCTGTATTAGGCTCTGGACTATTCACATTTCTTTGGTGGCCAGGCTGGCTCAGGCTGTAGTTCAGCGGTATAGGCTACCGTTGGAGCTCTAGTAAGCAGTAAAAGCCACCACCCTGACTTCTGCGTCTTTGCCCTCCCATTTGCCCTGCCCTGTGCCAGATAGCTGCCTGTACAGCTGTGTTATAGGGCAACACGCTATACTTACTGGGGTTAAAGGTCACCCTACGTAAAAATATAGGTTGCTTGTCAGTCAGATTTTCCTGTTGTGGATCACAACGTTGTCATGTAAGCATGCTGGTGTACTGTTGCTTGTGGTGGAGGGGAATATGTATGCATATGAGTAAAGAAGGGAAACCGGGGAGGCATGAACAGTACTTGCATCCAGTGTGAAAGCTTGGGTTACGGTGTGGTGGAGGGGAGAAGGGGGGAAATTGCTGCAGCCACTTGGCCCCTTCTGATGTGGCAGGGTGGGAGGACGTGCTGTAATGGAGCAGGGCATGGTGTACCATGTGGTGCTCTAAGTGCATCTCTTCCTGTTGCCAGCTCTCTATGAGTGCTTAGATTAACACTGGCTGAGAGAATGAATGCTTTTCTGCTGAACAGCTGCACCTATGGCTGTGTTTACACCCTTTATCTAACTCTTCCTATCATTATTTCTCAATTTTGAATAGTGAAATACTGGGTCTGGCTCTGCTCTTGTTGTCCTGCTATCCCACTACATTAGAAAGCTGACATGTCTGGTAAAGGGGAAGGTGGGAGTAGACTTCTTGCAATTCCATCGTATGCTGTTCAAGAGGCTCCGCTTAGTTCGGGACTGGTATGAAACAAGACACTAGAATTGGGCAAGGTTAGTGGTTTCCCTCGTGATTCCTTTCCTACCATGTCTGCCATGCTCATGTGTGAATCTGGTCTACGATATCTGTTTTGTCTTTTTAAGCTGGGACTCAGGGTGTCTCTGTGCTCAAATATGGGATTGGGGGGAAAATTAAAACATAGGTTAAGTGTCAGGAATTGCCAGCCCTCCTCTCATGCTGTTCTGCTGGAGCAGACAGGCAAGGATGTCCATGTCACGTTGTCATGATTTAACGCCAGCTGGCAGCTAGGTACCACACAGCCACTTGCTCGCTCCCCCCTGGTGGGATGGGGGAGAGAATCAGAATGGTAAAAGTGAGAAAACTCATCGGTTGAGATAAAGACGGTTCAAATAGGCAAAGCAAAAGCTGCACACACAAGCTGACCATGATGCCATACGGTATGGGATATCCCTGTGGTCAGGTGGGGTCAGCTGTCCCGGCTGTGTCCCCTCCCACCTTCTTGGGCACCCCCAGCCTGCTCGCTGGTGGGGTGGGGTGAGAAGTAGAAGAGGCCTTGACTCTGTGTAAGCGCTGCTCAGCAACAACTAAAACATTCCTGTGTTATCAACACTGTTTTCATCACAAATCCAAAACATAGCCCCATACTAGCTACTATGAAGAAAATTAACTCTATCCCACCCAAAACCCGCACAGTTGTCCTCAGACTGCGCTCACTGTATTTTTAGACTGTGCTGTAAGCACTTTTTATTTTGCATCTTCTGAAATTCCCCTTTCCCCTCAATTTGGATTACTTAAAACTTTGAATTCCCTGCCCTTACTGCCTTCTGTGACACAGTTTTTAACACAATTAATAAATTTAAATTAACTCATGTGCTGGTCCTGCAAAGACACCATCACTTAACATTATCACTGCACATTAAGCAAGGTTATAATAAATTAACTAGGTTTCCATTCTCTTGCGGTTTTTGTGTGCTCATCATTATTTTATGTTATGGAAATTAATTCTTCTCTAAGTTCTAGTTAATGTGAACATTAGTTCAAAATTACAGTCGTGGTATAAGGATTAAAGACAACTAAAGGAAAACTGCAATGACTTCAGTAGCTCCTGTTTTCTTCTGTTCTACGTGCCTTGAATTGTCTAGCTCTTGATTATGGAAGAGACCGACTGCGGTCAGCCTCAGCTTTAAATGAAATTGCTGAACACTGCAGACAAGTGGCTTGAAAGTGAAGGAACATGGAAAACAGAGCTGGGAATTTTCAGAAGAGCCATAGGGGATGTACAGCCAAGAAAGCAAAGGGATGCTACAGACTTCAAGACTGCTTTTGATGCTTAGCAGATGGGATTTACAGGGCTTAAAAACTGACTCTCAATGGTTTGGGGAGGATCTTCTGAGAACTCAGCACAGGGTCTTCTCTCAGTTTATCTCCCTCGTTCTAATTGAAGCACATTTGTTAATGTGTTTGTCTGTGATACTGATCTGTCCTAAGTGGTAGATTTCAGGTACTGATGTCTCATTCTCTCATTACAAATAGTTTATTACTGCCAAAATTTGAGTGCTTTATTTCTCTTAAATGAAATTTTTCAATAATAAAACCATTCTTGCCCAAGTAGAATAAATAGTGTAAAATAGTAATAATCTATTAATAGTTGCATTTAGTTCTCAAATCTGTAATGGTGCTTGTCAGTTCTTTACTTCATCTGTGATACTGGATTTAAAAGCTGAGTGGAAGAGGGGAAAGAGCAAAAACGTTTCTTTTCCTCCCTTTTGCAACATGTTCTGCTTTTTTTGTTTCTTTTATCCTGTAGGTTTGGCATTTGCTTCCTTTATATGCCTTAGTGGTTACTTGTGCAATTTTTGCCTTGTACTTTTTACTTCCTTATTGCTTTGTGTTTTCCTAGAAAGTTTCTTTTCTGTTTCTAAGATGTTCATTTAGTTACCAATTCAAACTATGCTTTTTTTCAATGTATTTGCAGTATGAAAGCGACATGAGCAATGATCACTTAGGCTGTAATAACTTTATGAAACGCATTACAAGCAAGTATTTATTCATGAAGAGCTACCGTCAGATTCAGAATAAATTCTTCATTCTTATGTGGATGCAAATTTGTGGATCTTCAGTAAATGCAGTTATCCACCAAGTTCTATTCTTGTTTTAATTTTAAAAAGGAAGAGAAATGTGAACAAAATGATAATTTAGAAAGATACCCTTCTTACTCCCATTTCTGCTGCCTTCAGAGTTGTTAGCTGTTGTGCATGTCCAGCACTAGCAAATGGTGTTTGTCAAATTAACACTGAATCTGTGCAGGTTTGGTCCAATGGGAGTTCCCCAGGGATGCCATTTGTAGCAGGTTGTTCTCCACAGGAGACTACAGCCTACAGAAACTCAGTAGCCCAGAACTATTTGGTATCTTTCCCTGTTTCATTCTCTACCAAAAGAAACAAACTTGTCTATGACTTGTTCTTTACAGGTTGCTAGTCACAATCAGCCAATATCAAAATACCAGTGGTAGAAAGGTTTTATTTTATACATAGCAATGAATGAATTGGCATGCAAGTCCTTACTCCTCTCTTCTCCCTCATATTTGTGTTGTTACACAATTTTATGTTGCATTTGATTACCTTTCATTTTATAGATGCATGGACTGTGTGCACCTGTTCAGACACAGAGTTACAGAGGAGAATTAGCTTCCAAATTGTTTGATATTTTTCCCTTACAGGCATTTAACTACATTGTTTTCTGCGTTAGTAAGTTGCCCAATGATGTACTTTCATGCTCTTTAGAGAAAGCTGAACTGAGTATTTTCTTCAGAGTATTTATTTTGTAAGCTAATGTGGCAGCTTGTCATATGCCGTTCTGATTTTTTTTTTTCTCCTCCATTTTCTTTGCTGAGAGCTGAAAGCGATAAACTAACCTGGGTCAAGATGATGCCTGCCTAATCTGCATTAGTATGGCTGTCTATCAAAATGCTTTTGTGGAAAGATTTGCCCTGTACCTAAGTGGAAATAAATTTTTGATTGGCAGAATAGTTCTTGTTACATTTGCGCATAACATCGTATGTATGTCCAGGACAGCAAGGTAGGCATCACTGGAGTACTGTTAGGCTCAAAAGAGGCAAGCAGTGGCCTGTGGCTGAATAGATATTGTTAGTGGCCTCAGCAAGAAGACATCCACAGTGCTGGTGGAGGTGAGAAACTTGCTAGTTCCCCTAATGCCTTTTGGGATGATGCTATGGTAGTTGTTAATGTAGCCATAGGCATATATAGTTTCTGTCTTCTGCTTTGGTGTCTCACCAGGGTGGGTGTACACAGACCTGCTGTGGCAGAACACAGAGCTCAGGCTGCAATGGAGAGCTTTCTGGTAACTTCATCTGCGCGCTGCACATTTTGTACTTCATGTACGTCCATGTAATTCCACTTGTTCTGTTTCGCCGATATCATTAGTGTGACAGGCCCTTCTGTTTGTATTGACTGGTGACCAGCATTTGCTCACTCAGGGATTCTTTGTTCTTCACTTCCCTGAAGTTCAAGAAACTGGCAGATGGAAAAACCGTAAATACGTGAGAGTTAAATTTTGTGATGGATTTATCCAGAGGAGTCAAGTAATGCATCAGCTCATGTAGTCCTGGTTACTTGCAAACTAAATCTTCTAGGATCAGGCCCTGAAACAGGCTGAAATTGTGACTATCAGACAGGACATATTCAGTACAAGGTGCTTTGAAATATTTAATGCTATCCCTTATGGTTAATTATTTAAATACTTTTGGACTAGTGAGTATAGTTTGTTTAGATGGTGCTTCTTGGTAAAATTGGGTTTGCAGCTTCTTTAGTTTTATTCTTGCTGCTCTGATGACAGCACTTTTGCATGAAAAATAGTACAAAAATTTCCTGTCCCTGTTTGTAGTGTGCTTGGAATACTGAAGGATAATATATTAAATCTTTAAGAACAAAAAACACACCAAAAAACCTTCATTGTAACAAGCATCTTGTAGCATTTTTTCTAAAGTTTCAGTGATGCAACAAATGATGACTGGGAGGTAGGGAAAGGGGAGGAACATAAATGACTCAGTAAATGTACTTCTTCAGGATGCAAAAGGGAAAATAAAATTAAGGACAGTGTGAGGTTTGAATGTACAGCTACAAACTTTGCTTATCCTCCTGTCTCAACTATGACAGCACTGTAACTCCTGCTTAGAAGGTGGTTAGGTGTATCATCTGAAACAGAAGTACAGAATGTGAAGAAACAGCAAACCCTCCCCAGAAGACGGATCTGTAACCGTGTAGTATCAAGGGTGTGTGGCCACTGTCCACAAACTTGGTGTGTGCTGCACGGATTTAAGGATGCTGTACAGCTGGGTGGTTTCTTCAGGGAAATGGAGAAACAACCCTAACACCTGTCCTGGTTGTGGAAAGATCAATACCAGGAAGGGATCAGTATCTGCTTTATCAGGCTAAAAACCAATCTGAGGCAGATGACTTAACACTACAGGTAGAGTAATGTTCAGCATGAAAAAAAATGGAAACAGCTAATACAGGTTGGTTTAAGAAGATAATTACTTGTCACAAAAGCTGCCTTATGCATATATGTTGGCCATCATGGTTAGGACAACATTGCTAGGTGAAAAGCAAATGCAATCTAAAAGATTTTAAGGTTGTGCACCTCTAGAACAAGAAAAGAGTGGGACAGTGAGCGGCTGTTGTGATATCCACAGGGAAGTTGAAAGGCCATGGAAACAGGTGACTTGTGAGATCACTAGTAAGAATGGAGACTAGAGGTCCAGGTTGGAAAGCCTTTGGGTTGGTTTTTCTTTCCAGGATTTGCCAGCTGTGTGCATTGAACATCACCGATGTGAAACCAGTTCTTTTGATTCGATTAGACCACAGGGGAAGGTGCATGGCAGCAACACCTGTTTTTTTCTGTGTGCTCTTCCCATGACCTTTCCAGATAGTAGTACGTCTTTGCAGGGCAAGATTTGGCAATGCTAATAGATCTCTGAGGTCTTCTCAGAGCTTTATTTCGTGTAGTTCTTGAAGCACTCGGACGAGAACAGTTGCATAACCATTAAACAGAAGCTATGTAACCTAGAAGAAATTACCAAAACACCTATTCTATTATGCATCTTTTCTGGACTAATTATATAAACATGCTTTATTATTTATACAACTGCATCACTTCAAAATTTAGTACTGTGTTTCCTTCCCTTTTTTCTGCACTACTCTGCACTATCTTGCTCTTACGACTTTCAGAGCTGCATTTTGAGCATACAGATTTAGGACAGGACTGGTCTCAAGTGGCACTGTAACGTTCAATATTAAATAACTGATTCAAACTGCAGCCAAGAGGAAAATCAGATGTCAGTCAAATCTTAAGCCAGAAAATTGAAGAGGAAAGCAATAAAGATTTCTCAATTTATCATACCAGCTATTTTGCACATCTTGGTGAGCTGTGCATAACTGTCTCCTTCCTCAAATAAGTTCTGCTTAACCATAGTGCAGGAACTATTTGCCATTTGCATGGTTGTTCTAGTCTAACTCAACAGCAGTACCAGACCAAAAAGGGCAAGAAGATTTATTTATTTAGCATTCTTTATATCCACTTGTATCTGCCAGGCTTTGGAGAAATGCAGGAAATTATCATTACAGAAATCTTGGGAGGTTGGGAGGCAGTAAATTGGAGCAGTGGGGCTGCTGCCGTCAAACATATTGTCACACTTACAGCTTTGTATGAGACTAGTTATCAGGAATGAATACAAGTAAAGATTTAGTGGAGGATACAGACTTTTTGAAGCAGAGTTGCACTTCTTTCTGGTTTCTGAACCAATATAAGGTATGCCATGGGGCTGTCCTACGTGCTAATTGTGTTTCTGATCTCCTCTACATTTGGGTTTTCAGTGTATAGGTCTGTCATGATCTAAGCACATACAGATGTAAGACTTAATAAAACTCTTAGTTTATTTTAAAAGAGCTTGATTAGTTTTATGTGACTGAACTACTGTAAGACTGCAGTCTTAATACTGTAAGAACACCACTTGTGATACAATACAAAAAGTCTTAAGTCTGAATATGTGAGACCATTAAGTGTCTGAGGTGTTTGTAGTTCTCCTAGGTTTTGGATGGATTAAGCATTATTTTTCTGTGCTCTGTCTTTGTATTTTTACAGGGTTTATTGCCTAAAAAAAATATTATCTTTGTGGGGATTTTTTGTTGTTTTAAGGGAGAAGGGTTGCTGTTTGTTTATTGGTGTTTGGTTTGGGTTTTTTTTTAACCTAAAATGGGAGGTCAGTAGGCAATGTCACAATATTAAGAAGTTGATCCAAAAGTTCAGAATCCATTGGTTTTGGGATCATCCTCTAAATAACTCTCCTTAGACATAACCATCTAGAAGGAATGCATACTTCTGGCTATGTCAGGAGCAGCTTTAATGGGATTAAGTCCCCTTGAGTGAATCGGAAAGTTGAAGGCTCTGGTACTGTGTTTGGGGGAGCAGAAAAATGCAATGTGAGGATAAAACATGGACTGCTTTAAGTCACAGTGGGCATGTGGGGAACTTAGCAATGCTTCCTGTTTAAAAGAAATAAACATTCAGTATTGTTTAAACTCAGCCTCAGAAATGCGCCTTTGAGCAGTCTCCCGGTGAACATACTCTTCACAGCCACAGGAAATCATTGCAACAAAAACAGTTTTCAGTGTCAGCTAACAATTGCAATAGCCCAGCTACATGCTCGCCCAGTTCAGTCAGATGGTGGGGATTAAAATGGAGAACAAGCTCCGTGATGGCAGTTCAAGCCTCTCATCTTGTCCAGAACCAAGGCCTGCACCTGTGGAGTTTGTGTTAGCTCAGTTCAGCTTTCAGCCCAAAGCCTGAGCCCAGAGGTCTGTCAGCCACTGCCAGGAGTCGAGCAGCGGGTGACTGAGAACAGACCTGAAATTTTACTGAAGTGAATTTCCATGGGAAAAACTTTGTGAGTCTGCAGTTTCTCTGAAAATAGTTTTTAGAGCCAGAAAGCCAGTTTCTTCGACTGCAGGCAATGTGGTGAGCCCATGGTTAATTGCTAAATATGAGGGGGTTTTTAATGTTAACTGTTTTGAAGTGTGGCATTCTTACTTTGCTGTTTGTGGCCCTGACTGTAGCAAATCATTGGCAAAAGCATCTCTGTAAATAACAGCGACAATTCTGGAAGCAAAATGGCTGTTATGTTTTTAACATTGTGCATTTATTATGTTTCATGTTTGCTTGTCAAAAGTCAGTTG
The DNA here is from genome assembly GCA_013400535.1 of Scopus umbretta. Taxonomy (NCBI): domain Eukaryota; kingdom Metazoa; phylum Chordata; class Aves; order Pelecaniformes; family Scopidae; genus Scopus; species Scopus umbretta. The sequence continues at coordinate 63,372 of VZTL01063801.1, forward strand.
GATAACTTTGGATCCTTGCATACTGTTGCTGGGCAGCAGGCACTAGTTTGGCATCGGAGCCATAAGGGGGTGCGCTTAACGGTGGGGAGGGCTGTGTGCTGCTGGGGGCTCGCTGCAAAGCTGGGGGCTCTGCAGGAGTGCCTGTGTTAACAACCCAGCCAGCTGGACTTGCTGCAAAAGAAATGGAAGAAAGGGAAAACTGCATGAGCAGAGAGACCTTGTGCCTCTTAAGCCTTATTCTTGGCAGAAGTGGCCCTTATCCTGGGAGAGTGGCCATGCTGAGCTCGCTCTGCTGGACGGCAGGTCCATGGGGAGGACGGTGTCTTTCTGACACGGAACACGAACCCTATGTGGTGGGCTCTGCAAAATATGTATGCGTGTGTATGGGGTAGAGGGGTGTTTCGCTTGCACATTGTTTGAACAATTTGTTTTTATTAGCTGAAGTTTAATTTCACATTTCAGAGGAGAAATTTGGAGGGAAATCTTAAGGACAAAAGTAATCAGTGTGATGAAGGGAACCTGGTTAGACATGCATGAAACCAGTGAAGTGCTTGCTCAAGTGTGCACTTAAACAGTTTTTGCTGAGTTGAGCACGACGGGGTATAACCAGATTAGCTGGCAGAGGCTCTCCAACTTTTCCATCTTCTTAGTGTTCTGTATCATGCTGAAGCATCTTTAAAATTTCATTAGCAGCTCAAAGTTAAAAGGGTTGAGAGGTTAAGCAACTGTGTGTGCTCTGGATCAGAAATGCACTTGCGTGTTGAACAAGAGCAGTCAGATCTATTGCTGCACTCTTGAGGGGCTCCAGAGGGTTCATTTTAAGACTACATGAGAAAATAATTTCTTTTTTTGTTACTGAAGCATCACTTTTTATCCTGACTCTTCGCTGCAGTGTGTCACATCCATATTGGAAACACTGGCCTGCTAAGCACCAGCACAGCCTGAAGGATTTGCCAGAAGGGCCATATGTAAACAGGTTTGATCTCCCTCATTCTGAGCTCGGGCAGACCAGATGTAAGCCTGGTTCAATCTGGATGTCTTGTAAGCATGTTAGTGCAGGACTAAAGTGAACCTCATAAACCCTATTGTGAGCAGACAGATCAAGTCTTCCAGAACACTTGTTCCTTGAGCACTTTCATCTGGGTTTGCTATATTTAAATTAACCTAAAAAGTCTTTCAAGCAGCACCCTTTATGTGTATGTGGGTCATTCAAATTTTGTGTCTCTATACAACTGACTGGAGGAGTGTTTCAAGTCTGAGGGTCAGAGCAAATTCTCAGAAAACAGAGCAGCTTCAGCTGTCATCATCTTTCAGTTAAAGGTGAATTGATGTGGCGGTTGCCCACAATTGGGTGCTTCACTTAGTGGCCTCCATTGTATTACTTTAATAGGGCAGCGAATATTGCTGGGGGGAAAGGGGAACAAAAGATACCTGAGAACAGATCTTGCCTTGCTTTTCCTAGTTTGAGCTCTGCTACTGCTGCTTTAGGAGAGTTTCTTACTTTCCCCGTTGCAGACAACCAGCTGTGACCTAAATGACAGCTGTCCCCAGTGATCTGGGGACGTTCAGCATGAGCTGCTGATGCTTAAGAAGGACCTTGAGCAGGATATTAGAAAGGATACTAGAAAGGGTTTATGCCACTGGCCAGACATCTTCCTTTCCCTGGGGGCTGTGACTATTGAAACTGTGCTCAGGGCTAAGGGCTTTTTCCAACAATAAGAGTTGGGACTATTACCTAGGACAATTTAAAGATCTCTTTTAATCAACTGCCACTTTGTGAATTCAGTTAGTGTCCTGGTTTCAGCTTAATTCAGAGTTCATTTTCTTCCTAGTAGCTGCTGTAGTGCTGTGTTTTGGACTTAGTAGGAGAACAATGCTGATAACACACTGATGGTTTAGTTGTTGCTGAGCAGTGCTGACACTAGTCAAGGACTTTCCAGCTTCCCATGCTCTGCCAGGGGCACAAGAAGCCGGGAGGGGGCACAGGCAGGACAGCTGACCCAGCCTGCCCAAAGGGCTATTCCATACCATATGGCATCACGCTCAGTATAGAAACTGGGGGCGTTGGCTGGGGGGACAGTGATTGCTGCTCGGGAACGGGCTGGGCATCGGTTGGCAGGTGGTGAGCAATTGCATTGTGCATCACTTGCTTTGTATATTCTTTTATCATTACTATTATTATCATTATTCATATCATTATTATTATTTCCTCTTTCTCTGCTGTCCTATTAAACTGCCTTTATCTCAACCCATGGGTTTTAGGGTTTTTTCTGGGTTCTCTCCCCCATCCCACTGGGGCGGGGGGAGGGTGAGCAAGCGGCTGTGTGGTGCTTAGTTGCCAATTGGGGTTAAACCACAATAGTTAGGAATGAGACTTGATAACCTCAGACTTAAGAAAGATGTCCTTCTCTTCTATGATGTCCTGTGCAGAGAGAAAGAACATTTTGCCTAAGTTCCCAAAATACTAAGAAGTTTTGGACATTGGGCTATACTGTGAGTGCACATGATTCCTACTTGCAGCTGTTTCCCTCCACTTGCATCTCTGCATCAGTGGGCTGCAGTGAGACCCAAATAGAAGGATAAGGAAGTATATACTGTAGATTGTGAATGATGGATTTCATTAGAGTACCTGTTGCAAGAGAATTGAATTGAGAGTTCACCTTTGGAGGAATCTTGCTGGACAAATCTGCATTGCACAAAACATATTTATCTCATACTTTCTGGCCTTGTCTGTATGATTTTGAGTGAATAAAACAGCTTCACAACCCGGTTCCCATCCCTTTTCTCCCTGTCCTTTGTCCCAAGTCATTGAGTATTTTCTGCTACATAAAACAGCTTCACAAGAAGAGATGGTCCTACACATGATGACTTTGTGGCTAACAAACCCTTCAGGAGTGTGTGAGAGATGTGGCAGAGGAAAAAATTGAACTTAGGTTTTCCAAAGCCTGGCAACATTCTTACTGCTAGGCTACTGAGTAAAAGGGGTGGCTGAGGGGGAGTGACTACTGCTCATGCCCATAAAGCATCAATAGGGTTTTAGGTTGCTGACTCCCTGCAGCAAGGTAGGAAACTCAGCAGAGAACTGAGTGCTAATTCAATTTCTGGTGTGTTCAGAGACAGTGTGATCTGCGTGTGATCTTGTGCAAAGGATTATTATCTACCATTACATTTCTGATAGCAGGTAGCTGACAGCTACAGATTCCTTGCCTTTGTTTACTGTACAGCTGAAACTGATGGGAACAACAGCCCTTAATTTTGACCATTTGTTGTATGTATATTTCTTCTGACTGTAATGCCTCATAAATGTCACTCTTCTGTAAGTGGTCTTAACTGTTGATTTCATTTAATGTGGATTTTATAGATCGCAGTATATGTTAATTTGTAGGTAACAAGCATCTAGTTACATCTTTACCTCTTTTTTTAAACTGTATTTTATTTAAAAAAATAGTTAGAAATGACATATCTCTAATTGTTAAGGTCATTGGTGTTAGCAGGTAATGTGCAACATTTACTGAAATGTTGAACATAGTTACTTAGTGAGACCAGATATATTCACTTACTGTATGATAATAAATACTTCAATAACTTAAAATTAATTTTGTTCCAAACCTTCTTGCATTCATCTATTTGACCTTGACCAGTGGATGTTTTGCTGTTAATTGCAGCAATAAACCATCTGCAAGTAGTGGTAAAACAATGTGGGAATCTCCATGGACGACTTTGTATGGGACTGAGATTCCAGCTGGGGTACTGAACCAGCAGAATTTCCCTTCGAAGCCCACAGAAAAGGCAGCTAGCTACCTGGTGCAGAGCAACGGAAAGTCCTTGGCAGCTCTGCTACCACCAGAGTTAGCTGATTAATGATGATAAACATGCTGGGGGCCAACTCTGACTTTGCTTTTGTTTTGTATTTTTCTTCATTGCAGTTTGATCAAGCCAGAAGTTTAGCTGAATAGCTTTTGTGGATGTTGTTTAGCAGGAATGAACGATTTTTTTCTACCAATATTACTTTTTTTTTTAAAGTTAGCACTTTGACTAGCTTTGTTTATCACCCAGTTCTGAGTCTTGCTTTATCTTCTGATGCTCAATCCAAGTAGTCTTGTTAGGGAAAAAGAGAAAAGACGACCAATAGCATACATTATCATATACTTGTATGCATATACCACCTTTGTAGCATTCGAACAGTTGGAGCAAGTTGATTGTCTTTGGCAGACCTAAATAGTACCTGTTGGCTCTTGGCTCTGAGGGTTTTCTGAAGCTCCAGGAATTCTCCTACAGGGCAATCCATGGCTTTAGTGCAGATCTACAGCAGTGGCAGCATTTTGTGGGGGGTGGGTGGAAAGTTAGACAGGGAAGCCTGTGTTTCTGAATTTGCTTTTTTCAGTAAAGAGCCTTTTTATTTCCTCTGAGATAATAGCTGCAACGAAGGCTGCAACCAAAGTCTTCAGACATTTGTGGAGACTGAAAATCCCCAAGACCCACCTTGCTAAAACTTAAGCATTAACATATTTCAAATACTTCAGACTGTCTTTGAACTCCTCTATGGAATATTGCATCTCCCAACAGCAAGCTACAAATGTCCTCAAATATGTTACAAAATTTGCTTGGAGAAATGTGAAATAAAGGTGATACTGAGGGGATTTTTAAAACAAGAAAACTCTTTGTGAGGAATTGATCATAACTGCTGACACTTAGGAGTGAAAGAAGGGCACTGGGAGTGCTCAGCAGTGAGATTAGGTTAGACAGTTTTTTCCTCCAATATATTTTTATTTTCAGTGACAGCCTTCAAACTTTCACTAGATGAGGTATGTAACCTTGAAGTCAAATGGTAGGTTTCCTAGCCATAGGACCGGCCTAATGAGAAAATTGCTACCCAAATAAAACCTTCCTTCATATTGCTGTCCTTGCTGTTTCTTCCATGTGTGCAATCTGAAGGTTTCTGCCAGCACAATTAATGTTTTGCCTCAGAGTGCTCTATTTTTGCAGTATCTTGAGGAAGCTGCCAGCATGAAAGCTGTGAGACGTGTTGCCTAGTGTGACTGAACCCTTGAAAGGATTGGTTTTTGTATCATAATCAATTGAATAAATTAATCTCTGCAGTGCTGTGGAGGCTATTGGATAAGAGAGGGTTTCTGTTCAGCTGAAGCATCACACTTTAAATCTCACTGATGTTCTTACACTTTTCTATACTCAACTTGTCAGAGGGTTATTTATGTATGACATAACTTTCTTTCTAAATGCTTGTAAAAGTACCTTTGAAGAGGAAGTTTTAGATGAACCTTCTTTTACACAGGAGCATTTTCAGTTTTGAAACCATTCCAGTAATGTCTGAACATGCTTCAATGCCAATTAACCGTAAGCTAATAGTTTTGCCAGTGGAGAGAAAGTTATAAGTGCTGTAGAATATGTAATTGAAGATGATTCATGCTGCAGTATTGCCTCACACTAAGGAACCTAAATCTCATCCTGCTATAAACGTTATGAATAGTACCTCACTGGTGTTTCTGTCAAGCATGTTTGTGTAATCGTTCCAACCCTTGGAAAAAAAACCCAAACAAACAGGAATTTCTCTTAAGAAATGTAAGAACTTACATTGCATGAGGTTTTGATTTTTATTTCCTTATACTTCCATTGACTCTTCTTTCCAAAGCCAGTAATGGGTCCAAAAGACAGGAAGATGCTCTGTATGTCTTCTTTAATTGGGGAAGGGAGAAAGACGTAGAGGCGAGGATGATTTCTTGTTAAATCTCCTGCTGGTTTCTCTCTTATTTTGCATGGTATCTTGATCCTAGCTTCCTAGTTTGCCTCTATCTGAAAAGAAAAACTAAAAAAGAAAAACCAAAAGCTGAGCAGTTATTTCATGTGTACTTGGGAAAATGTAGAATCATTTTTATCAAGGAAACTCTTTGGAAGCGGGCATAAACTGTGGATATATCCGTATCCAGCATATCTATCTGATGCAAATGGACTCCCTAAAACCAAGAGTGAAATGCTGGAATCTGCTAAGTGAAATTGCAGCTCATTGTGGATGATTCTTTTCATTACTAAAGACCGTATTTGATGTGCAGCACTCTGAAGTCACCTGTTGAAGGCTTTAAACAATTTCTTATTATCATTGTTCTCATGTCTAGTAACAAGTGAATTTCTCTGCAGTAGGTGTGCAAATTGTCCTCTGCCCTCCCCTGTCCTCCTAGTTTTCATGAAACTTTTAAAAATGCAATTATCCTGCAAAATTTGTTTTTTTTCCTGTCATGTTTACGTGAAATTAGCCAGTATTTTCAGAGGGCTGATGGGAGGCTGGGAAAAGCAGGCAGATGAGCACAATGCTTGATAACAAAAGGTGTAGAAAACAGACCAAAATTTTGATTCAACTTCTGTTAATGTGACCAGGGTGTGGTGGTTTGGCAGTACTATAGGAAATCATGTGTTGAACTGTAAAGTATGTAAACCTGCTACCCTAGAGTTAATCTCTTGTACCTTTTGCAGGTGGAGATTTACATTTTACCTTTATATATTTACCTATGGAGTACGGTTCCTGAAAAAGGTAAGCACTTATATTGTTATGCTTTCATAACAGATCACAGATTTGTTTGAAGTCTTGTACAGGTATAATATAAAGCACAGATATAAAATGTTCACGAAAAGTAAAAATTAAAATTTAATTTGCATTTATAAAATGAGTTGCTGCTCGCATTGGTAAAGAATATAAGCTATTACCAATATATAATAGAGTAAAAAAAATAAATTGGTATAGCAACATGCCTAGTTCCCTTTATTACTTTTCATTATAGGCATTAAGCTGGCAGTAAGGCTTACCGAAGTATTCATCTCAGTTTTTGCATCATCCTTGTTTAAATGCCTCTGGCAGAGGTTGCTTTCTATTAACAAACAAAATCCATTAGTGTTTGATAAAATGCTATTTTTTGCCTGCTCTTTGTCTGATGTACTGTGGAAAGGAGTTTCCATGGAGTTTCCCATCAATGCTGTGTTTCTGATGATTTAAGCAGAGAAAGGTATTGCTAGCTTCTAAATGCCCTGGCACAGGTCTATTAAACCTGCCATAGGCAGTAATATGGATTTGTGGTGCAAATTGGTTTTACAGTGTACCTCGTTCTCAGAGCTTTTATGTGAGTTAGGCCATATCTGTGTAATTCTGAGCGGTGAAATTAGGGGAATGGGTAGTCTCGGTGCGTTCATTTCTTCTGACAAAAAATTGACAGAAGAAAATGTATCCTAAATGTTTCTGGTGCTTTGTAAGTGAAAGTAGCTATTAAAAAAAATCTGTATCATTTTTATGGTTGTAATTCTTGAGGCTGTCCCAGGTGCCAGTCACCTTGGTGCCAGCAGGACTGATGATGTGCCTGTGCGGAGAGGGGACATCAGAGCTGTTGTCAGCTATTTAGCAGTAGTCAGCCTCAGAGCAAGTGTGTGCGCCAGTCCTCCAAACCGACCGGAGCAGCATGTAATGTGCAGCCTCTCCCTGCCTCCTTGAACACGTATACTTTGTGTGTACTTCATCCATCAACATGCTCTATAGTCGTGATCTGATACTCTGTTTTTCTGCCTTTGATTTCATACATGTCTGTGGTATGAAATACAAGAATAGTTTCAACAAGCGGTTGTCACAATCTAAAAGGTTACTCCGCCTGCAAGTGAGGAGAGATTGTGACCGTGGGTTCATAGGATTCTGTAATACACAAGGACACAGAGGCTTTATCCTCTGAATTTCTCTACTTTATTACAGATTACCACAAATATCACAAAAATCACCATTAGCAAGTATCACAAAATCGCTACTAGAAAGCGTACCTATGATTAATAAAGCAAATCTCTCTCAGCACAAAGAAAGTGTCTGTTTTAGGAAAAACTCTGAATACCAGCTTTTCTAAAGACTAAGAAGAATATAGTACGTGCATGCTTCATTACAAGCCATTGTCAGCTGTTTCTAAAGACTGAGTTGACTTGTGAAATGCAGGATGTCTTCTTCCCAATTCAGCATATCACTGCAGTTTGAGGAGGGCTGGCTGACATGGCATGGTTGTTTGAATGAGGTATACCATTGCTTGCTTAACAAACTTAACAAGGATTGGTTGTGTAATTTTGCTGTGATTTTTAACTTCCAACATGTTTAATTTTTACAAAGAGGAATTGTTTATTATGTAATTGTGTATGTATTTTTAATTAGTCATTTTTACACAGTGTTATAAATAAGTCTTGCAACATTTTATGCTATAGTCATTATTCCAGTGTTCTGCTTCATATACTCAGGTCTTTCACATGGGAATGTATGTAAATTAAAAAAATTATGATTGTGATTGTATTTGTATTTCCACCATCTCCCTAGTAACACTGTGTAACTAAAAGAAAGTGCAGGCTTTTTGCTGTTCATCAGCATTTTGCTGGGGCCACTTAAGGGGGAAATCTGGGTTTGCAAGGAATAAAATCCAGACCCCAAAATCTGGAGGGAGACACTTCTTTCAGAGCTTCACTACTGTACCAGTACAGTACAGTACCAAAGTGGATAATCCTTTTTAATTTGTCTTGGTTTTCTTAATGGAATAATTGCAAAGAAACGCTTAATTGCTTCCTTAGAAAGCTAGTGAAAAAAGTTAAGCATAATAAATTCTCTTACAAATTTGATAGAAAGATCTTTCCTTTAAAAAGCTGTTTCGCCTGGAGAGAAAGTTTATTTCATAGTCAGTGGTGTCTTGCTGTGGTAATGCTATGGTAGAGATCTGCATGTTTTCAAATAACAACGTCTGCTTAAGACGATCATAACATACCTAGTCCAGAAGACTGATAAGCATGGTGAGTGAGCCCAGGTGCAACAGCAGTCCTGATGGGTGCAGTTCCATCACAGCAACATATGCTACCTTACTGGGAGAGGGTGAGAAAGAGTAAATACTACAGACATTCCTGTTTTGAAGAACAGAATATGCCACCAGCATAGCACCACATTGCAAATACTCATTTTGACTTTTAAAACCTAAGCTAATACTTAGTTAATACGTAACTTTTGATAGTTGGATAAGACATTTTGATACAGTATGTCTTTCAAACATCCAAATGTGATAAGAATATATTTTTAAAAGGGAAACTGCATTTTGGTGCTTTTCAAATGAACAGAATCATTCAAGGTTGGTTGGTTTGCCCATTTCTGGATAGTTAAGATCCCTGATTGGAGAAAGCTGATTTTGCCATCTTGAGTGGGAAGTGTTCCTTATTAGTTGGTCTCATGACTTTTGCTCTCACAAGGTGCTCCCTTTAGAAAAGTGAACCAACTGAATTGTACAAAAGGCTCTCAGTGAAACACTATGCCCAATGCATTGCCTGTTTCATAGTTTCTTTGTTGGCTCTTGAATTGCCAGGCAAGAAAATATTCTGACTTCTATATTATTGTCCTTCCCTCACAACTCGACTTAGTCTCCTTGTTACCTGCTGCTCCTTTGCTTTGCTGCATAAGTTGCTGACCCGATGGGGTTTTTGTTCATGTTTGAATCTCTTAAATGTTCTTTCCTGAGTTTGAGGGTGAAATTCATCTTTATCTACAAGACTGGCATGGAGCCCATCAATTACTTAAGCACCACTTCAAGCTAGTTTTGAGGTCCTTTGCTTTGTGCTGGCACTGGCCCTTTGCCTAGAGGTGAATTTCACCTTTTGGATTCTTTCTGAAAACACCTTTCTCGTAATGCCCAATGAATCATTGCTACTTTGTCTTCCACTGTCACCTTCCCTATCTGCTGCAGAAAGCAGTATTATTGCATCAGTGCAGTGTCAGCACAAGGTAGATATCTGTGTTTCCTTGTGCCCAGCAAACTGCCTGCGGAAGATGTAACCAGGGTACTTCGGCAAACCACCATTCTTGCAAAGAATGTCACTATGTCTTCGGTGGCTTTGTAGAGTTGACAAGCTTATCTGACTCTTTGGGAAGATGTGCCCAAGCTTAATAAGCCGTAATTGGTTAGCAGACTTATCAGCTCTGTTTGTTTTAATTCTGAAAGTGTGTTACTGTCAGTGTGGCCCACATGCCAATTTTAATTTATTTTTAGAGTGGTAGTAACCAACTGCTTTGAAGTTTTACATTTGCCTGGCCTGGAGCATCTCACAAGGAGAAAGAGGCCTGGGGTTTCAGCTTTGTCACTTCCCTACAGAAGAACATGAAAGCTAATAAAGCTGTCATTTGGAGAAATCCTAGCTCTATCTACAATGCCATGGCAAGCTTGTCTTTCATACTGTTAATGGCTGATCTAGATAAAAGAAACTTCTGCACCCAATAAAGCAACCTGTAAATCTTTGTAGTAACAACTGCATGTGATATGATATATCCATTTTTTGCCATGCTCTAATTGCTGACTATGTCGCTGGAGATTTAAAAACTTTCTTCTCACTGAAAGCCGTGTTTCTATCAAACTGTTCTCTTGGGTTTTGTCTTTTTCCAGTTACAGATGTATGCTGTTAATTCATAAGTAAGATTTTTTTTTTTTTACTTTATTTATGTTGAACAGTATTTTCAAAAACTCTCAATTCACAAGTAAAAAATGACTCACATAAAGGATTGTCTTCAAATTTTGCTCTGTTGCAACAGAACCTATCAACCTGTACGTTTTAAAGAAGTTTTTGTTTTAGTGGTGTCTGCAGGACACTTAGATTGGGTCATTTTGCTGAATAAAGTTCACCATGAACTGAGTAAAATCCTTTAGGTTGGGAAGGCAAAGGATTGGCAGTAGGATGTCCTGCATGTGGCTGTTTATTGTAGGCCATGGTATCATGATCAGGCGCTGATACTGTATAGGATGGTTTTCAGCAATGTAAAATGCACAAAAGTTCATGCTTCCACCCTCGCTCCCTCCTTCTATCCATATGGATATCTGCTTTCCACAGCCTCTGGATCATACAACAGTTGCTTCACAGCACTCTCCCCTGCCTCCTGCCAACTCCACCACAGAATTCTCAAAGCACTAGACCTTTATGGAGTTTGCACATGTCTTGTTCTTGGTGCCTCCTAACTCAAATGGGCCTATGTTGTCAATTTTGCCTTTGTTGTGGTAGCACGTCACTCATGAAGTGACGTTGTATGAATTAACTTCTTTCTCATAATATGTACTGTTGATGGCATGCACCATATCCAGCTGCTTTCATTGCTTCCCTTTCCGTGGGCCTAAAGAAACAATAAAAGTGCAACGTCTACCATTGGTGTCTGCCTTCTTCAGTTAGGAGGTGATTTTAACTGCAGGGTGCAGCTGTGTGATTGGTAAGTCTTACAAACATTTGGATTATCAAGGAAATACATGCCCCACTCAAGAGTAACAGTGAACTGAGAGAATTAAGTCTTTGGTAAGAGAGTAGAGAAGGCAAGGCAGTTGCTTTCTTGCTCACAAATGGACCTCACGTAGAGGAATAGCTCACAGCCTTCCAGATACTCAGCCAAACCATCACATCACCTACAAACTGTGTCTTAATATGTATGCATAAGAGACCAACAGTAAAATTTTTACCACAGAGTTATTAGTATTTAATTATCATATTAGACATTCCTCCCTTCCCCAGCTCCTGTGTACCTTCAGCCATTTTTTTTTTTACTCTTCTTTGCATCAAATTAAGTAAATGAATATTACTGAGCTGCAAGGTTTAATTTTATTAGGGGTTTTGCTTTCATTGTCTGTAACTAGTGAAGTAATTAATGACATTTCAATGTCAAAGCATCTGAAAGATGAAATTGTTTCCTTGGTCTTGGTTTCTTTTTTAAATATTCCTGTCATGGAGGTGCACAAAGTCAAATTAGGCAGGCGTTTTAACCAAAAATGGTATTTATTCTAGTAAAAAATGTTTGGTACTCCGATGAATATTCGTATACCACAGGTTAACTACACAGCCAACTGAAGTAATTAAGCTTCAGAATGATGACTCAAAATGCACAATCACTCACCTGATAAGGTGAGGGCTCTCAACCTCAAGGAGTTACCTTGGGCAGCTTCTAAGGGGAAGCAGACCCTGATGGCAGACCCACTGCTCCAAGAAGGACCAATGCCATTTGCCACCCAGCAGGACTCCATTTATACTGTAGTCGAGTCTGATCTGTGGTCAGTTATGGCCATGTCCTGTTCCTATTGGCCAAGGGCTCTATCTA
>VZTL01063802.1:5476-17945 GCA_013400535.1 Scopus umbretta
CCCAAATAATCTGGTGAAATTTTTTTTTTTTTTTTTTTTTTTTTTTTGTAAGAACACAGTAATGTGCAGACTATAAAACTGTGCTAAGTGCACTCTATTTTTGTGCAGCATGAACAAGAGGGCAAGAGGAGGGGGAAGGAATCCCACACGGGTTTTGACACGATATGGGATACGGTTTTAACACAGCACTACAGGGCTTCATAAAAATGTGGTATTTCTGTTCACAGCGTCCTGGGTTTGTTGGTCGAGGGAGAATGCAGCTACCAAAGCATGAACTCTCACAGTTCCTCACTGGGGGAAAAATAGAGCGCCTCTCCGCAGCTTCCTGCAGCTCCGAGTTACTGTGTGCGATAAGACCAGATGCCATTAGAAATGCTGCCATCCTGGGAGTGGGTTTCCTCGATCTTTGAAGGTGCATAATCCTCATTAAAGGAAAACCCTGAGCGTAGGAGGGGCAGAGCTGACATCAAGGCACCTGGCCATGACTAAAAGAGCTGGCCCCATATGCGGCTGCTGCTGAGCAGCAGAATGTAATTTAGTCGCACCAGCAGGAGCAGAGGTCAATGATTTTATATTAATGGGGATCACGACAGTTCTAAGCTGTGGCGTGCTTTGAAATAAGTGTTGTACAAGGCAGCAAAGAGAGCTCAGCAGAGGAAATGAGCTGTGTCACTGTCTCCTCATGCCTTGAAGCAAACGCTGAAATGTTTAAAGTTGCTATAGACTTAAAACCATAATATTTTACAAACAACAATTACCTGTTTTAATCCAAAAGCTAAGTAGCTTGTGAATTATTACATCTGCTGACGTAATTCAAGCAAAAATAAAAAATGGAAGGCATGTGGCTTTTAGACTGCAATCTAAACAGAGGCAGAAGTGGAGAAAATGTGATAAGTCCTTTAAAAAAAATCAAATAAGCTTTGTAATTAATCATTTGCATGCAAGGATTATGGTCACATGACATTAAATCACAATGCCTCAGTGAACAATCCGTGTCAATATCAACTAACAAAAGTCACAGATTCAACCACGCAAAAGGGTCCAAGTTTTCATTAAAAGATCCTCTGGTGTTTTAATATGTACACTTCAGACCTTGAACTAAATTCACATTTAATCAAGCTTCTTTGTGAAGATGTAATGTGGGCTCTTCTGTGGCTTTTTGGAAGATTTAAATCTGGCCTTTCATGTAAGTGCATGACACAGAAATCCTTTACATGGATCAATACCTAACTCAAGGGATACCTGAGGTCCTTAATGAGGTTTTCTTGGTGGGGGTTATTATTATTGTTGTTATTGTATTCCATTGGCACCAACAATGTGCTAGGTGCTGTCCAGATGTGTGGTGGAGACACAGTCTTTTCAACAAAGAGATTTCCTTCTGAGGTGATATCTTCATGAGCCAGAATAAAAAGAGAACAATATTGTACCCTCCCCTACTAATTCACAGCAAAATTCAAATTGTTGTTCTCTCAATATCAGTCCTAAAGCCTTTTGGTAGGTATTGCAAAAGACATCAGTATCTAGAATTAGAGTCACAGCCTTGTGAATCTTCTCTGAGACATTGTTTCATGGTGTAAGAAGGCACAAAGCACAGCCATGGTTGAAATGCAAGCAAGGGGGAATGACTGGCAAAGCAAAGAGGATGGGAGATGCAAGATACTGCCTCAGCAGCAAGGATCGTGAAGGATCTCAAAGGCAATAAGGAACAGTTTACATTTTACTGAAGGGCAGAAAAAGGGATAAATGACATGGCTGGGGTGGCAACCCAAGAATTGAGAAGCTGTATTTTGAACTGACAGGATCTAGGAAAAAACTGTATGGAGAACCACAAAGCAGAATGCTCCAACAACTGTTATAGAAGAAGTTGGACACGCCATTAACTAATAAAATGTTAAACCTTAGAACTGAGAATTAAGGAGGAAACAGTGAAAAGGGTGGAGCAGGGAGTGGATTGGCAGTTGTGGACTCATCTAAAGGTACAAACACATTGCTATGAAAGGGGCATAGGAAAAGTTTTTAGGAAAAACACATTTTGACCACGTTTAATTGTTTTGATGGAGACATGTAATGCAGAAATTGTTCAAAGGCAAATGAAGGCTTGTATGCATGGTATAAAGCATGATGCTAAACCACAATAAATAGTTAAAAGCAACTGAAAATGAATGAAGAATGCCATACATAACTAATCAGACTATAGAAAGGTATACCAAAGGAGTAGGTAAGGAACTCCTCTGGAGACAAGAAAGCCCCTGCAGTCCCAGGGTGCTAGCCAGAATGGCCCAACGCCTGATCTGGTGGAAGCAGAGCAAAGCTGCAGCTGGGAGACATGCACAGAGTGCCCTGGGCTCAGAGTCAGCCTGACCAAACACCAAAACAGCCTCATCCTATAGCCATAACTGAGGGTTCACGCCTCTGCTTTCCTATCAAAACCACAGATGCTTTCACTGTCGTGGTTTCTATAGCATTAATAGTTTCATGCAAAGTGATTCATGTACAATATCAGCAGACATACACACAATTATTTTTGTATCAGTAGTGCTATGCAAACATCACGTATTATTTCCCCCATTTATTTTGATACAAGCTAAATACATAAGCCATCCCTGTGACAATTTGTTCGCCTATGTTTCCATGCAAAACTATTGCCCAAACCAGACTCTGCAAGAGCCCAGTGATCCCAAAGGTGGCCGCACAGGACAGACAATAATAATAATAATAAATTATTTAAGAAAAAAAGTGTACTGGTTTTGGCTGGGGTAGAGTTAATTTTCTTCATAGTAGGTAGTATGGGGCTAAGTTTTAGATTTGTGCTGGAAACAGTGTTGCTAACACAGTGATGTTTTCAATACTGCTGAGCAGTGCTTACACAGAGTCAAGGCCTTTTTTGCTTCTCACCCCACCCCACCAGCGAGTAGGCTGGGGGTGCACAAGAAGCTGGGTGGGGACATGGCTGGGACAGCTGACCCCAACTGACCCAAGGGATATTCCACACCATATGATGTCATGCTCAACTTATAAAGCTGGGGGAACAAGAATGAAGGGGAACATGCTCGGAGTGATGGAGTTTGTCTTCCCAAGTAACTGTCATGCTTGATGGAGCCCTGCTTTCCTGGAGGTGGCTGCACACCTGCTTGCTGATGGGAAGAAGTGAATTAATTCCTTGGTTTGCTTTGCTTGCATGTGTAGCTTTTGCTTTACCTAAGAAACTGTCTTTATCTCAATCCACGAGTGTTCTCATTTTCACTCTTCTGATTCTGTCCCCATCCCGCTTTGAGAGGAGTGAGCAAGTGGCTGTGTGGTGCTTAGTTGCCGGCTGGGGTTAAACCATGAAAAAGATGAAAAAAAAAAGAAAAAGAAGGATAACAAATCTAAATTGAGGGTTTACTTAAAAAAATTGATAAAACAATGTGTCCTTTTTTATTGGTTTTCAATCTCTCTCAGAAGGACAGCAGCCAGGGCATCACACAAAGGCAAGCTAGTGCTGACCAGCTGACTGGTGAGACCTTCATTTTCTATGAGGAAAAGTCTATGATGAGTCAGGTACCTCCTTGTTTAGGGACAACTGAGCAGCTTTGTTCTCTGGAGGCAATATCTCCTGGCTCTGTCAGTGACAGCCTGACTCCTACAACAGCAAGGGTATGGCAGCAAGAGCTGGACTGGATGCTGAGTGAGCATAGCAGCTGGCTTCTCGGTCATACCTGGGAGAACCGCTGGCACAATACCAAGGTCTTTCTGGTCCCTGCTCCTGGGAAACAACTCCTTCACCTGCCTCTCACGACATGCAAAAACACTGCACAGGGCAACAGGCTGGTAGTCTCTGGCCTAGCAGACAAGCAGAGGATGAAGGCAGGAGCCTAGGAACTGGAGAACACTGTTTGAGTGGGCTTTGCATCATTCCCGGCCCAAAAGCAGGGCTGTAAGATCTCTGTCTCCATCTCCTAGCAGGGATCTTACAGGCATTAAGATTTCCCTCTCAGGGAGAAGCCTTGCAGGAAGCTGAGGATTGATTTGAGACACAGAACTTGGCTGCCACTGAATTTCACAGCTAACCCTTTTAAGAGGTTTTTTAAAATGAGTGTAGTATGAGCCTAATATAGGTGTTCATTAACTAATAATAAATTGTAATGGAACATCATTGACATCTATATGAGTACTAATCGGATTGATGATCGCAGCCATTACAACGAACGCCAAATGGATTCACGGTAACGACACACTAGCTCCAGAGTACATACGTTATGCTGAGAATCAGTTACGCAGAAAATCCCAAGAAATAACAGGGTAATTCACCTCTCTTTTCCCCTGACCTACAGCTGGTGTGTGTCTCTTCTCCCATCTCCTGGATTGTCCCCTCACTTGGGAAGTGATCTGATGCCCTGGAAACCAGCAGAAAGACTCCAGCTGACTTCCATTGTTTTGGATGAGAGACTAGTGTAGAAAGTATACAAGGGGAAAAAATATTAAAGAACCAACGAAAGTATAAGTATCGTATTTCAATGGCCATTGTCCAACCTGTGCACTAATAAAGGAAAATTTTTTAAGTGTGATTTTTTAAACTAATGGTTTCATGATGAAGAATACTTTTAGAGACTCAGAGGAATGTTTGGATTGACAACTGTGTGTAGTTTCCTGACTTCTGAATGTCATGTATTTTAATCTCTTTGTTCTTTAAGTTAGTTTTGCAGGTCATATTTTACTTAAAGTTATGTTACAGGTGTTTCAAAGCCTAATTTACCACCTCAGACACAAAATTGACCTGTTCAGCTTCTCAAATTGCAAACTACAGAAAATATAATGTTGAATCATCTGAATATGAAACCAGGTTAATGACCTAAAAATTAGAGCTTCTTCTCTCTGCCTTTAAACAATGTTTTCTCCATTTCTGCCTGGCTAGTTGATAGGAGAAAATAATTCCTCCATTAATGAGCAGATTTATCACCTTATTTTTACTATGAGTTGTAGTACTACATATATTGCAGAGGACATACAGAAGGCCTGGTCACAAATTAGGACTGCGCTGCCAAGGCACTGTAGAAACAAAAGAATGATGCCCTCTGTCCTGAAGAATATTTTTTGACAGCTGCCTACAACTTCATTTAAGAGACTGAGAACAGCTGTCCAAGTAACTTGCACTGCTTTTAAAAATTTCAGACAGAATTTGCTAACACACACTCTAAGTGATCTTTTCTGTAAAATTATTATCATTACAATCCATTAATGACTGAGGGTGGGATCAAGTTCACCCAGGTTAGGCATCTAACTTGAATCTAATTTGAAAGTGCCCAGTGTACCAATCCTCATTAATAAGTGCCTAAATTCCCTTATGCAGTCAGTAGGGAGAAGTAGGTGAATTTTTTCTTCTTACTTAAATGAGCCAAGGCCACAAATAATAATTTGCCACAAAAAGACAGGAGAGGAGAGATCAATATCCTGGTTCTGTGTGATAGCAGGGAATTTGAGAGATGTTAATGCACAGATAATCCCAGTAAGTTAATTGCTTCTGCATGGTAAGGAAAGGCTCAAAGGAAAACCCAGTGGTTCCTCTCAACCTGACCTAGAAGACTGAAGTATGAATTCACATCTCAAACTTTTGACCCAGTTAGTTCTGAGCATATAGACATGATACAAGGTGTCAGTAGTAAAGTCAAAGGCAGGGTCTACTTCTTTCTTCAGAAAAACGAACCAAAACAAAACAAATTTTTCTTCTTAAGGAGTTATTTCCTTATTCTTTCAGGCCACCTGCTGAAGCCTAAAGCATGGAATTAAAATATTGCAACAAATATCAAAATATCAATCAAAAGTGAAAATAACCATCATTGGGATATCAACAAAGTCCTAAGCAGGGAGTTAGAATCTTATTCTACTTTCCAGAACAGATTTTTTTCATAACCAATTCATAATATTTAGATTTTGTACTCTTACAATCATTCAGGAGACAAAGCTTGTCCCTCCCAGATATTTACTGCTAAAGGAGTCATCGTTTCCATCTCAGCTTATTAGAGGAAAGAAATGAATGTAAAAAAAAAAAACACCAAACAATCTCAAAACATCAGGGTCGAAGATGACAAATCCATAATTTCCAGCATTAGAAGCACTGAGCAATTCATGCTGGAAGAGACCTTTTGGTCTCACCTTTTGGTGAGGTCTGATATGTGGGATCTTCTTGGGAAGTCACTTAATCCACCCCACTGCTTAAAGTATAGTTATCACTGAGTATAATCTAGGATGGTCAATACTTTCTTTCTTTGGTCTTGAAAAGCTTCAAATAAGGGCAGAGATTCCACAACTTCTCTAGGCACCCTGCTCCATGGTCAGTCATCCTCATGACAAGAGAAATTCCATATATCCACACAGAATCTCCCTCACTTAAAACCTCGCTCCCAGCGTTGCAGTCCCCAGCATGTAGTGCTGCAGGCAGTTCTACTGTCCCAGATGTGCCCTTATTGAATTCATGAGGTTACAACCAGCCTATTCGAAGGCTCCTTGCCCTCTGAGCAGATCAGCTCATACCACAGTTTGCTTCTGTCTGCAGGCTTACGAGAATGCACAATCTGTCATTCTGTCTCCAGGTCACTTATGAAGATATTGAATAAGACAGGTCCTGGGACAGATCCTGGAGGAACTCCACCTGTGCACTGGGAGGCCAGCAGTACTGATTGTTTTGCGTACACCTCGTAGTTCACCCATCTAGATCAGAACATCCCAATTTAGATACAAGGATGCTGTAGGATAATGTGGTGAAAGCTTTGGTAAAGTGAAGATACATGACACTCACCACTCTTCTGTCATCCACAGACCTACTAATTTCATTTTAGAAGGCAATCAGGGAGGTCGAAGCTGATTTACCCTTGGAAATCCATGCGGACTAGTCTCAGTCACCACCTTTTCCTTCATGGGCCTGGAAAAGTCTTCAAAGAAAACTTGCTCCATGATTTGCCCAGGGATCAAAATGAGGCTGATCAGGTGGTGGTTAAACATCAGAAAAAACCAAACTCTTCCATTCTCCTCTTCTCAGGAATTAAAAAAAAAAAAAGAAAATCAATGAAAATAAACAAATACAACAGTACACAAGCTGCATTCTTAAAAATAGCATGAAAGGATCCCATTTCATAGCTCTAGGCTATTAAAACAACTCCTATCACCCAGGAAAGTTTCATTAAAAGTTATAACCATATTAGTCTGTACTTCAGCTTATTTAACAGGCCAATGTAAAATACACATCTTCCTATGCAAAGCATTCAAATTGAGTTCTATAGACTTGATTGTCATCTATGGTCAAGAGGTTTTCTCACACATGCTTAACACTAACAAAGGGCTTTAAAAAAGATATCAATTTTAGTGTAATGGTAGGCCTTTTTACTTTAACAGGGACTTTTCAGGAAGTCCTAAAATAATAAGGTGAGGATACAGTTTGTTATTGTTTCAATATGTTCACAGTTTCTGTAGCATTATATTTCCATCATGTTAGGGTATAAGCTCACAGCATTAGGATTCTACCTCATGACCTGATGTTCAACAATATTTTTGTTTGTGTTACTAGGTCTATTGCCACAATGGAAAATACAGTAGCAGCATTAGCATAAACACTTAGAAAATCGGGCTTCATTCATCTTAACAAGTACACCTTAGAGTATTAGAAGCAGGGAAAACATAAGCATGAAATATTCTACCGAGATAATCTATATCACAAATTTTATAGAATTATTTAGTAATACTTAGTGTTCTTGATGGCATCTTTGTAGAATAGTGCTGCCTTAAGAGAAACTTCAAAAAAAACATCAAAAAGCAAGTATATTTTAATCATGTATATTTTTGATAAAATAATAATATCCATCTACTTTAAAAAAAAACAAAACCAAAAAAAACCCCCAAAACCAAACCCCACCCAATGTCTAAATATCACAATTCTGTGTGTCTAATTCTAACTCCCTGCATAAACAGCTCCCTGAATTTTTTCCATGGCATGATTAAGTTTATAAGCGTAAAAGGTTTTTTCTGGCCTTTAAGGAGGTGGTTATGATAAAGATCTTGATTCTTTGTGGAATCAAAGTGCTAGAATAATTAATGAAACATCCTTACAACAACCTTAACTCCGGCCCTTCAATATCAACTAGAATGGTAATAAGTCATGGGATATAAAGTCTTCTGTTGTAGAAGGATTTAAAGTGGTGCTGTTGAATACAGCTTTGAGGCGGCCTGCAATAGAGTGAATTTTCTTCTCCCTCTGTGAGAAAAAAGTAGTCTTACAAGTCCTCATCACATACCCTCAGGTTTATTTCCTGTTTCACTTGGCTCAAGTTAATTAGTATGAGCCAATTTACATTTCCTTCATTCTGCACAAGAAGCAACTGTAAAAGCCTCTACTCAGAAGTCATGTCTGCATGACCAGTTCAGTCTTATACTTACCTGACCCTAGCACCTACCTCATGCAGCATAATGGCCACTAATGCTGCAGCCTTGTGCTCATGAGGCAGAGCACTGGGGACCACAGCTAATCCCAGAGAGACCAGTGCTTAGTCATTTGTTGTCACCTCCCACCTCAGATGTAGTTTCTGACTGGGAAACTTCTAATCAATTTTAATGTAGGCTCAGGAGGTGAGTTTTAATCAGCCTTGACGGTTTTATCTTTGTTTTACAGTTACGAAACATAAGACATTTTTTTTCCATAGTTCTTACAGAAGCTAGAAACTGTATGCATGGTTGAGTCCATGGTACACTTAAACTTGAGGTCAGACAGCTAGCTGGATGGCCTTGCTGAGGTGGGTTTATGTGATGTTCTCAGCTGAGCAGATTCACACATTTCTAAGGCTACAAGAAGAGATCAGATCATCTATTATAGCACAGACTTCAGAATCTTTCATCTGTTTTTTTACCTTTACATTAAGGTCTGTAGGGTTTTTTTTCCTAAAAGCATATCATCCACAAAAGGCAGCTAGGCCAGATGTGAAATTTTCATGTACCAAACTAGCCATCTCTGTTTGGGCTCGTTGCCTTTGCATTAAACCAAACCAAAATGGAGCAAAGCCTGTGTTACACAATGCTTAACAGATAATTAAAGATAATTAAAGTTCTGCATTGTGACACATGCCTTAACTTTTAACCAAATTTCAGGGTTTAACCCAAGACAATTCTGTCTTGCATTTCCTTCTTTTTATGGTTAAATATTAGTTTCCATCTTGAAATACCAGAAATGTCACACTTTTTTAGTGATCAGTGGTAATCTCAGCATGGAATTTCATACTTAAAACATCACTTAAGTCACTTGACACTGACCAAATGTGTCCCCATTAAAATAACATTTCACAAATATTGCCCGATTAAGCAGTAGCAGTTGTTATTTGTTGCTGAAAAGATAAATCAGTTTCCTGGGAAAAATGCCAGTAGATAGCTTGTATACTCTACTTACATACTGGATTCTTGATAGATTTGGTGAAGATGTCTTCATGTTCGTATAATAAAAGCCTATTATCAGTTCAACAGCAGAAAACTGTTTTCATTCATCAAGAAAATAGCAGGTTCGACACTAGTTGCCTTTTCAAATGAAAGATTGGACATATGCTATGAAAAAATTTCTCGCCATTGCAGAGAAGGATAGCAAACTCAAACACATTTTTAAATTTAATTCCACTTCTCTTATCAGTTGTCAACCTCTTTACAGTAAATTACATGGTTACTATTAAAAAGAATACTTTGACTTGTTCCCAAAGTGATTTTTTAAAAAGTTTGAGCAAAATTCCTTCAGCCATTTTGGATTTATGAGAAGATTAAAAAGCAATCCTCATTCCCTCAACTTCTCTGAACAACATAGTAAAAAAAAAAAATCTAGTTGTGGCTTTTTTCTCTCCCTGTGGGGATAATTCAAAAGTGGCTGAACTGCCAAACTTCAAACTTCTATTATTGTTATTTAATATTAATATTCCTTTCATATCTAAGGCTAAGTGCCCAATTTGATGAGGCACAAAAAAAATACATTACATGTCAGTCCCTGCTTTGAAAAAACATGATGTAACATGTGAGTGGAATTGAAGAAGAGTGAATGATGATAATAAGGGTTGTGACACAAGGGAGGACAAGGCAACATTAGCAACAGGTTCTAGTATCACAGGCATTACTCAGGGCTTGCTAAGGCAAATACGTAACAAATAAAAAGTTCCTTGCTAAATTTGAAAATTAAATAGAGTAAATGTATCAGACATTTTTCCCTTGGGAAAAAACCACAGGAATAAAATGTATTCCTAATGATTCTGCTGCATAATTTCCTCTATCAGTTAGGTATAAGAACGATGAATAGCTCTATGCTTTCTAATTTAATTCCTGGAAAGGACAAAGGAGATGAAAGAGATAAAAGACACCTGGAATAACTCAATCCTAAAAAGTACTGGAAAAGGGGAAAGAGTCATTATGAGTTGGGGGATCTCATGGAAACTTTCAAGTGAGTTTCCAAGATGGAAATGAGCCACACAGTGTCCAGACTTGAAGAACTTTTATTTACTGTATTGGTTCTCCACTAGCAAGTGCTCGCTACCTACAGGCCCCCCGGAGAAACTGAGCTTGAACATCAGTACCTACATTTTTTATTCTTGCACAGACCGATAAAAATCCAGGTCTAAGAAAATATGTTTCTTGAATGTCTCAATGAGGAGGGAGAGGTTAAATGTCTGTTTCTGTAGCGATTCTAGGCTCATGAAGGAATTTAGCAATTAAATGCTGAAGCCTCAGGATTCTAATAATTTTTTAAAATTAACAAAACTCCATCGAAACAGAGAATATGACCTTAAACATATTTGAAGTCCCATTTAAATGAGCTGTCATGTGTATTTTGGCCTCTTTCCCTGTTTTTGAAAAGGAAAGCAACAGCTCTTGCCGGTGCAGGGAGCCAGAGGCAGTGAGACAGCTTTGCTCCACAAATTTTAGTAAAGGTGTTTCTTTAGCAGTGAGAATCAGGTGCAAGTTAACATACACAGAATGTCTTTCCTCAGCTATGATTTGTGTAAGCCATTTAGGGATAGGAGTAAAAAATGTGATAGCAGCTATCCGTTACAAAATTGGCTCTGTGGATTAAAATATGCATTGATTGTTCCAGCCTAGGGAGTCTTTTAACAGGGAGAATAAAATTATTTTCAACAGTTCAGAAAGTGTGCCTGTGGTCATAGGTGCCAGGTTACTTTCAGATATGATACTGCAATTTTATCCTTACTGTAAATAGGGTTCTTAGTTTATGATGGGCAATGTAGACCACAATCCACCATCCACCAAGAATCGATCACTTACATTCACACATTCTACTCACACCCTTTAAAACATGTAGAGCAAGCTGAGAAACCTGTGACAGAGGTTAGACAGGGCCCACACTTTCACCTCCTAGGACCCTCAGCTGCAGCGTTTTGTTGATTTGGGGATGCTGTTTGCTGGCTTACGTGAGTGAGTGGTTGACAAGTGAGTGCATGGCAGATGAGGACATGGAGCAGGACCAAACCAAACCAAGGACCAGATGCAATCCAGAGTGACTGTATTGCTGTGCAGTGTGGCCTGGCAATCCCCAAGCAGTAGATACACTCTATTTTTATTAGTAAACATTTTGGCCATGCTTTGGCAGCAACATTGGTGAGGTCTGATATGTGGGATCTGCAGTAAAGTCTCTCTATTCTCCCTTCCCATACTGGAGAGGAAGCAAATCACCGCATTACCTGCTGCTGTCTCAGCAGGTGTGTTATGTATGGTTATGCTGACATAACCATAAAGTGACGGCAAGTCCAACACTACTTACATTTCAGGCAGAAAGAGAAGGAAACAGAGGGAAGCCTTGCCTGGCTCCTTGGGCAATGCCTACAATGGTCCAGGAGGCATCATTTCTGCAATCTGTTAAAAATCAGGGAAAAGTCAGGCAAGTCCCACACCAAACAGCTCCATACACTTTAAGACTACAGCTTCTAGCTAAATCAATAGAAGCAAGAGGAATTAAGAGTGATCGTGCCAAGTTCTTTAACTGATATAATTAAATCAGTTTTAAAATGCGTCTTTAGTTACACTGATGCGTTCAGATCAGATCTTGGCCATCTTCTCCCCCTCACATACTTTCAGCCTGAATCCTCCTTGCCAAAGGGGCAATATGATCAAATCTGCATATTCTAATTTTTCAGAGCTCATAATATGAAAGTCTTTGAGAGTTGGTGGTATTTAGGTGCCCAAGTATCTGAGCTAGTTTAACACTATTGAATCTAGGCCAAATAAGTGCTTTTAAGTTTTCCCCTTAAGCTCTTTGGGCTTCAGTTTTCCCACTTCTGAAATCAGAGTTTTGAAATCAAGATTTATGGTGGGAGAAAAATATCAGCTGCCTCTCACACAGAGATCTTTTCTGCTCTCACTAAACTGCCATGAATCTTAATTCTGAGCAAGAGGTTTTGAGATCCTCACAGCTGAGGATCACTGTTTTAGCACCTTCTGCAAGCTGAAGGGAAAAAAAAAAAAA